>JALPQD010000202.1:2838273-2873305 GCA_023101885.1 Typhlomys cinereus
AAACGCTGCATAACATGAGTAGTAAAGAAAATCAGTCTCTGTTTCAATAGCTAAGGAGCCAGTGGAGACATTCGGTCACAGCTGCTAAGTCCTCATTCAAACCAGGGGATAAGAAACAAGTAAAGGAATTAGTACAGGAAGAAGCAGGAGAGGCTTTGATACTTGAAGCTCAATTCACTGTGCAGGATGGAGCTGTGCTCACAGGTTCATTCATAAAGAAGTTAATGTAGAGACCACAGAATATGTTCAAGACATTTGTGTCATTTTGATGAACTTCATGTTGACATATGATATTGATGAGATAATAGATGTACTCACAAATTTGAAAAATTTCCTTAGCATGAAACTCAGGATTTCCTATGTGTGTGAGTGTGGAATGAAGGTTGGTCATTACAAGAGTAAAGGCATATGTACAGTCTACTCAAGCCAATTGTCAGAAAATGGGACAAGACTTCTGTTAAGACAGAATTTAAAGGGAAAAAATTGGCAAAAATTGAACTGCAGTGTTTATGAACATCTGAAAGATTTTAAAGTCTGAACAGTAAATCACTGAAGACATGAATGACAGAAAGGCACAAGTGAAAGTGATTAAACTTCTTCTAGTAGTGCACAAACAACCTTGAATAAACATCTCTGTCCTGAAAGTTAATGCACTGGAAGTTCACTTTCTGCAGCCAGGTGCGGCTGGTGGAGAGGTAGTGGCTGTAGTGCTGACTTGGAGCCTGTTAGACCAAAGGAGCCAGATGTAGGGTGTGTGAGGTGGAAGAACATGGACCCATAGCTCCTGGCCTCTGTCAGAACAAGCAGCACAAACCAATCCCTCCAAACCTGCTAGAGATGAGAAAAAAAATTACAGGAGCCATGAAGAAGCATTCCAGAATGAGGAGTTGAATGATTCATGGAGAACTATGCTAAAATTCTAGGTCCTGATAGGGAAATGTTGTGTATCCATGGCTCTGTGCCCAGAATTACTTTTTGACCAAACAATTGAGCAAATGCTGAGAAAAAATTGTGTTGTATTTGAACGTTTGTTTTGTTTTGTTTTCCTTCAAATCCCAGGTCAGTAACCATCTGCCTGAGATGATGGCAGTGGAGGTGCAGATGTCCTGGCCATCCTCTTCATGCAATCTCTCTTGTGATGTACAGTCACCTCGTGAAGAGGCATGTAGAGTTCATGTGCGTAAAAGAAGAGTCTGAAATCTCCTTGTCAATCATTGTCAGTAACAAACAGCCGTAACAAACAAATACCCACTAATTTTTTGAACCTCATTTTACTATCACTATTTTTAATACTTGTTTCATTTTAGGCTCTTGTGATAGTTTACATGTTATTCTACTTTCTAGGCAATTTGAGTACTTTTTTGTTCGTGTAGAATCTAATCCACATGACTATGATGAAAAATTAGATCCTGACATGAGCACTTAATATTCTTTAAAATATTTTTTTTATTTATTTGAGATAAAGAGGAGAGAAAGGTACAGAGAAAGGTAACATGTCGTGGTGCCTGGGGAGGTGACAGGACAGCTTGTTTGGAATTCAGTCTTTCATAGTTGGGCAATTCAACAGATTAAAGTCACACAGCCAGGACTGTGAGCAGATGCCTTCCCCATTGGTCTATCTCACCAGCTCCTGCTTTTCATGTTCTTAAACCATAACTAGGGGAGTAAGGTACAGAAATACACATGAACTATCTTGTTCTCATTTTGACTCTCTGGAATAACAGTAGATTTGGTAGCTGTCAGTGAGGTTCACTAAAGGGGGCAAGCAGCACAATGGTTCAGTTCCCAGAGAAAGGTATGCACACATTGGTCTTCATTCTCACTCCTTCCATTGTACCTGAGCACTTATGATGAGGGCCAAGGCCACACCCTATTTTCCAGATTGATTGTTTCTTGCCATGTCCTTATTCTCCAATCAGGAACACAGTTGTTCCTTTAGTTTCATTCCTCATATGGAAGATATTTCAGTGTTTTACACACATGGAAATGTTCTCGCTTTCTACACAGATGAATTCCTATGATATTTGCATATGGCTCCCCACAGGGGACATTTCCCTGAAAGTTAGAGAACTGTAATATTGCCCAGACTGAGCACACTCTTTAGTTCACCTCAAAAAATGAAGTGCTCTGTTCACCTCCAGTGTTGCTAATGCTCGGTCCAGGTAAGGAGGGAGAGATTAGGAAAGAGAATCCAGAGGTAAGGTGAGCTCTGAGGCTGCACTGCTTCTCAGGTGCTTACTGTCCATGCCAGAGATGACAGATCTTGTCTTCCAGGATGGGCTCATGGGGTGTACTGCTATGAGAGAGATTCCAGATAAGAGAGTACATGAGCTTGGCACTCATGAAATGGGTAGTGTAGGTTATATCTAAAGCCCCTTTAAGGCTTTTATGGAAAACAGGATTTGTGATAAGGAGCAAATGTTTCACAGAAAAATATAAAGATCTCAATTGAAATGTGTAAAATAGTACAAAAATCTATTGTAATTAGAACTTATAAAATTTGTTTAAGACTTTGCATTTCTCATCTTGTTTCAGCTTCCAATGGGGATGTTGTGATGAGTCAGACTGCTCTGTCACTGGCTGTCACTCTTGGAGAGCCAGACTCCATCTCCTGCAGGTTTAGTCAGAGCATGGAACACACTGATGGAGACACCCATTTGTATTGGTTCCTGCAGAAGCCAGGCCAGTCTCAAAAGCCTGATATATTGAGTTTCTAAACTCAGGGGTCCCTGACAGATTCAGTGGCAGTAAATCAGAGACAGATTTCACAATCCATGCAACTATTATACCACTAGACATATCTTTCTAGGTAGGTCATTATTACACTTTATAGTTTATGATCTGGGAAGAATGATTTGAAGGACAGTCCATGATTCAAAGCAATATTTAAACTATGCCACAAGAAAAAAAAACCATAAATAAGGAAATGGATGAAGAAGCAAATAATAGCACTCACATTCCCAAATCCTCTGTATTCATTAAGATTAGAAGAATTATCTTAACTGGTACAGGAATGTGGCCACTTGACTAGATAATATAAAATATTATCCTCGAACATTTAAATAGTGTCTGAAAATATAATAAGTCACCAGATATAAAATGAAAATGTTTTCACTGCAAGGAGAGAAGTAGATAAAAAAGAAAACCAATTAAGTCTGTAATGATGACATGTGTTTCAGTTTTTATATGGTAAGATTAAGAGAAATTATCAGAAAGAATTTCTCAAAAAAAAGAAAGAATTTCTCAAGATTATGAAAATGTGAGGAATATTCTTTACTGTAATGATTACATTTCACCTTCTTGTCCTTTGGAGTCCTTGGTGTGTCCAACCCTAAAAGCAATCCATTGAGGAAAGTAAATTCTCAGTTCATAACTCAGGAGAATCTAACGAAATCCAGATTTGCATATGCAGAAACTTACACAGAAATAGTTTTCTCAAGAACCAATAATAAACACAAACAAACAAACAAACCAGGAAAATACAAAGTTCCTATTGTTTTCTTCCTTCCTACATGTGTGCTGTAGTAGAAAAGCACATTCACTTGATTGTGGCTAAGAGTAACCTCAAACTATTCAGATTCTGAGGCAGAAAAGTCATAAAATTTATTCTTATGGAATACAGAGCCATTGATTATGTAAGTAAATCAGATATCTTTTGCCCCTTGTTGGAATCTGACTTAAAAAGAGTTTCCATCACCATAATAGAAGCTTTGTGTATTTAATATACACAGAACAATGAGTTTGAGTTACATCTGTGAAACAACTTCAGACACAAATACCAGTGACCTGTCCATCACTTCCCAAAGCTTCCTCTAAGCTGTTAGTGCTTTTTAAATTTTCATTTCTGCTTTTTAGTTTCAGAGATAGATACTTAAGGTTAAAACACCATATATTTTGTTTACTTTTATGATTATACAGAGCTATTTACATGATATAGGAGAAAACAGTTCCAAATTCTTTTAGCTGGTGCCCAGCATCAGCAGTACTTAGGCAGCAAAGACAGGTGAAAAACCTTTGGAAGTTCTGACTTCTCAGATCAACTCCAGAATGGGTGGAATCTCCCTGTCTGTGTGATTAACAAGAAAGGACAAGCAACATGGTTCTTCAACTCCTAAAGATCTGGAAAAATTTCTCTTCACCACAGTCCCTCTGAAATACTAGCTGCACTTCTCCAAGTGCCCAGACCACAAACACAGTGTCCTCTGTACTGAAAATTTCTCAACAACTGGCTATTATTTCCTCTTAAGCCTAAATATTTTATGGTGCTTCTTTCATTCCCATGCAAGATGCTTCAGAATCTTTTGTAAAAAAGAGAAGCCCACATAACTCTCCCCTCTATCTGCACAGCTACCTCCACCAGGGTATTTGCATACTGCTCCCTAGGGAAGACCTTCCTCTCCTAGTCTGAGATAAAAGCTCAGTTGGGTCCTTGCCCTGACCTATCTCTGTCCTCAGTGGACCTTCGCAAAATGGAGTTTTCTGTCCAGATACTGAGGCTCCTAGTGCTCTGGATTCCTGGTAAGGAGAGAGGGAGATGAGAAATGGAGAATGGGGGGATTAACATCTGGAACTCAGGGCTGCCAAGGCATGTTTACCACATGGTGCTGGCTGGAGTCCTCCAACAAGGACTCCTGAGCTTTAGTTCTGTGGTGGTGAAGATCCCATATAGGATAGGACTTGTGTCTTCTGAAGATTGACAAGGGTGGCAGAAGCTAAGTGTGAAGTCTCTTTAGGGATTCAGTATATTGGTTTGGCAAAAATGGGTATTTTGGCTTATGGAATAAAAATTATATTCAGAATTGTAAATATCTAACTTCCAATAAACAATGAAAATGAAGCATTTAAAGTTATGCTCATGGTTATATACCTGATTTGAACTCGTCTCTCATAATTTCAAGTTCCACTAGTGACATTGTGATGACCCAGTCTCCAGTCTCCCTGTCTGTCACCCCTGGAGAGTCAGCCTCCATCTCCTGCAGGTCTAGTAAAAGCCTCCTACACAGTGATGGAAACACCTATTTGAAGTGGTACCTGCAGAGGCCAGGGCAGTCTCCATAGCTCCTGATCTACAAGGTTTCCAACCGGTTCCCTGGGGTCTCAGACAGATTCAGTGGCAGTGGGGCACAGACAGATTTCACTCTCAAAATCAGCAGGGTGGAGCCTGAGGATCTGGGAGTTTATTACTGCATGCAAGGTTTAGAGGCACCTCCCACAGTGATATCATACACCAATAAAAACCTCCCTGCTTGGAGCAGCCCAGCTGCCAACTGTGCTCCTTGTATGGGGAAGAGCACAGTGCCCTGTGCATCTGTGTGAGAGGGAGATGCTGGGAACTCAGGGTAATTGGCTGCAGCTGAGGGTTCTGGACTATCAGTATCTTGGCTGTATGAGAAGAATCACCATGTTCTCATCTTGCCCGTAGCCGCAGCTTTGCTACAATAACACTCTTTAGCCTTTTTTAACTGCAAGATTAAATCCATTTATAGTGGCATCTGTCAATGAGGGAGAACATAATCATGTCAATTTATTAATTAATTTCTTGTTGCACTGCATGTATTCATCCCCTTATGAGCTTCTCTTGTTTATCTTTGTGGTCTGACAGTTTTCTGTATTGGTAGGGGTTGATTTTCTTTCTCTTTCCTTTTGAGGTTTAGGCAATCAAATGTTTTCAGAATTGACTATCATTGTTTTATTCCTAGTAGAACTTTCCGAGAAATATTTCTTGATGTGTTGGTGTTGCAGTAATTTTATAAGTGTATTTCTTTTTGTTATTTCTGATCAGTACTGGATTTTTCTCTTCGTGTCAGAAATAATTCTTTCCTGGCACTTATATACATATATGTATATATATATATATATATATATATATATATTTCCACTCATACAGACTTAACAGGTACACCTGTCCCCTCCCTCCCTCTAACCTCCCATCGCCCTGTGCCCCCCTCCCCTCCCACTCCCTCCCCATTCCTCAGTACCTCCCCCTCCCATCCTCCAAGCATCCTTTAATGTGCATGCCCAACTCTCCTCTGGGTCCTACTCTCCGATGAGGTGCAAGGACCCAGTGGCATTTCCCTGAATCCTTTCCTGTGGTTAAGCATAGAAACACTACTGTGGCTGTCAATCCCTTGCCTCCAAGGATCCTAGTGCCTTTAGTCCATACTAGACTTTGTGAGGTCAATAGTGTGTTGGACATTGCACAAGGCATGCAAAGTCCAATTATGATTGCCCTAATTTGTGTGGAGTATCTTGCATATCATTGCTCCTCCCATCCTTGTGCTCTTACATCTTACCGCCCCCTCTTCCACAAATTTCCCTGAGCTTCAGAATGGGGAGAGATTAGGCTGGCCTAGTTCCAGGTGGTTGATATAGAGTCTCTGAAGTTCTGGATTATGGTTTGTTGATTTTTTTCCAGTTTTGCTGCTCCTGCAATGCCCTTCACTCCATCCTGATGGGTATTGGATGTCACTCCCTGGCCAGAGATAAAAAGCTGTTAAACTAGAGTCTTGTTATAAGAGTATCTTCAAATGTAGATATAATAAAAGTAGGAAACCGCAGTGAGGGAGGGGTCAGTCACCCATTTGCAAAATGGTTACTTTTTATCTGCCAGATTATATGCCCTCCCCTTCTAGTGAGATCATACCCATCAGTTGCAAATGATCAAGAAGGAAAGTCTGTGAACTTAACCAGATGTCTCATTACTTACTTGCAGTCCTTGATGGTGGCCTATTTTCTCTGCTGTAACATGGTCCCCTCTCTCCTTGTTTCTGGTGTGGCCCTCCTTCCCCATCCCTCCTGTTCATAATCCTTGCAATTACTGTAGGTATTACAGAGATTTATCCTTGAGTGTCTCAAGGTGGGCTGGGTGGGTTTGGAACTAGGAACCACCTATAAGGGAGTACATACGGCGCTTAATTTTCTGGGTCTGGGATACTTCACTTAATATAATTGTTTCTAATAACATCCATTTCCTGGCAAATTCCAGTAATTCATCATTTTTGATGGCTGAGTAGTACTCCATTGTGTAGATG
Organism: Typhlomys cinereus; assembly: GCA_023101885.1. Classification (NCBI taxonomy): domain Eukaryota; kingdom Metazoa; phylum Chordata; class Mammalia; order Rodentia; family Platacanthomyidae; genus Typhlomys; species Typhlomys cinereus. The sequence continues at coordinate 2,845,305 of JALPQD010000202.1, forward strand.
TACCACAGTTTCCTTATCCACTCGTCAACTGTTGGACATTTGGGTTCATTCCATGACTTTGCTATTGTAAACAGTGCTGCTATGAACACTGTGCTTGTGCTATCGAGGTGAATTTTTGCTGTATGGAGGGTTATTCCCAAAAGTGAATAGCAGGGTCACATGGCATTTCAATCTTTAATTTCTTTAAGAATCTCCAGACGGCTCGCCAAAGTGGCTGTATGAGCCTGCATTCCCACCAGCAATGTAGGAGAGTTCCCCTCTCTCCACATCCTCTCCCGCAGCTGGTGTTGTTTGTATTGTGGATTTTTGTCCTGGCACTTATATTTTTGATTGTCAAGGTATTTTTTTTAACTTATTTAGAAAACACTTTGACTAAATTACCTATTCTCTGCATTGCTATTTACTTTTACTGAGTTTTTTCCTAATAGAGTAAGAGTACTCCCTTGTGTGTAGTTAACACTTTTCTCTCATTTCAGTGTGTTCTTTCCTTGGGTTTTGATTATTTAATAAAGGAAGCTTTGGCAAAGCTTTGAATTGAATTTAATTTAATTTTTTTATTCAGGACCTGGCTGTTTTCAGACTTGCGAAGAAAAAGGGCGTGAGGTGCCCTCTGTTCTGACCACAGCAGCTGTACTAGGACTGAAATTATGGTGTGTATGGTTTTCCTAGTCTCGGGAAAGTATGTTACAGACGTCTAAGGATTATCTCAGCAGCTCCTGGGGACCACAGGGAGACAAACAAGCAAAAAAAAAAAAAAAAAAAAAAAAAAGAGCAGTCACTGCTTTCCTGAAAGCTGTTTTAAACACTGTGACAGGGTGGAGAGGTGGCTTCAGGCTTTAAAGTGCCTTACAGGCAAAAGGTCCTATTTCTCTAGCCTAGTTTACGCCGGAGAAGCGGGGGCGCCTGCCTTTCTGGTCCTGGAGGGGGGCCGGAGCTTTCCTACCGGGCAGTAACAACAGATGAAGGGAAGGCGTCCGCAACGATGCTGTTCCCATCTCTGCTCCTTGGGCTTCTTCTGGATCTCAGATGGACAAAGGAAAAAGTGGGGACGTTGTTTAAATTTTTTATATTCTTCCTTTATTGACATCTCTGCATCTCATGTAATCTGTATAGATTTTTAGATATAAAATTGAGAAAATTAAAATAATTATTTTCCTCTCCATTATCAACATACCATGTGTGGATTCAGCATCCAGAGGTGACATGGTTGTGCCCCATCTCCAGACACCCTGTAGGTGACTCCAGCAGAATCAGTCCCCATACCCATCTGTTTCAGCCAAAACCTCAGCACAAGCTTACACTGGATCCCAAAAAAGAAAAAATAAAGCAGGCTGCAAAGCTTCTTATCACACACTTCACAGTCATCTCTGGATCCCTTCAGGGGCAGAGACAGTGGTTCAGGACAGACTCTCCTCACCATCTCTTCCAGCTGGAGCTGGAAGTTGCTGCAGCTTGTTACTGTCAGCAGTGTTACCACCCTCCTCCCCCAGTGATTGACAGCTCAGTACAAAGCCCCAGCTTCTTCTGGAGGGAGGTGTTGCCCCTGCTTTAGACATTTGTTAGATGTAGCTAGTCTTGAGGAATTTGGCAATTTGTTAATTTTGACAACCTTGCACAATTTTTTGTCTCCCTCTGTTAGGATACAGGACCAAAAAGGAGCTATTTGTGGAAATGTGAATTGTTCCAGATTTTTCAAATTCCTCTTGAAAATAAAGTTAAACCATGAATGCTAACAAAGGTTTAAAAGAAAAATAGTTCACACTTATAAAGTTTTCAAAACTAAGATAAAGTTTCTCTAATTTAATGCTTTGAAATTATCACATGTTCCTAAGAATTTTCAAAAGAATGTCCAGGCAACCAGTTTTCACTAACTTATACCAGGGTTCCCTTACTTTATAATCGCATATATGAAAGAGTATATATTAAATGGTATAATACATACAAGTTGAACTTACCACATTTTTCCTTCAAATTAGATCATCAATAATTTAAAATTTTGATTGTGAACACTAATTACTTCTTTTTTTTATTTCCACTCATACAAACTTAACAGGTACACCGGTCCCCTCCCTCCCTCCAACCTCCCACCGCCCTGTGCCCCCCTCCCCTCCCCCTCCCTTCCCATCCTCCAGCGCCTCCCCCTCCCATCCCTGGAGCATCCTTTAATGTGCATGCCAAATTCTCCTCTGGGTCCTCCTCTCCAATGAGGTGCAAGGACCCAGTGGCATTTCCCAGAACCCTTTCCTGTGTTCCCTTTAAGCATAGGAGCACTACTGTGGCTGTCGGTTAACATACATGTAACCATTTTTTGTATTTTCTCACTGTAGCTATATGAATTGAAGGTTTTACAATCTATATTATTTCTGTTATGTTCCCTAAACTGATGAATCCCTGAGAGAATAAGTTTAAAGTGGGAAAAGATTGTTTTTAGCTTATGGTTAAGGAGATTACAGTCTGTAGCCTCTGGTACCATTCCTGTGTGGAAAAATTCATTGATTATCATGTGTCAGAATGTTGATGAAGAAAAGCAGCCTACTACATGGTAAATGAGACCGAGAGAGAGAGAGAGAGAGAGAGAGAAACAAGTCAGGAGAATGGGTGATGAGCCCCAGGAACCTCCTTCTTCCAGACGTGTTCCACTCCCTAAAGTTTCCATCACTTCCCCAGGAAGCAATCACTGACTAGGAACAAATCTTGAACACATTATCCTGTGGGCAAAATCCATACCCAATGCAGATTCTGAGTTTTAGTGTCTTGCAAAACAATACATTAATGCTGTCTTAGGAATAACCAAACTTTTGACTGTGGAGATCACAGACATTGAAGAAGGAGGGAGAGAAACTAGGAACAGCAGACTTGTAATGAGCAACAACATCACCCAGTCTCCTGCCACTCTGTCAACTCCGGAAACAGAATCACCATCACCCGCCACACAATGAGAAAACCGTGTGCAGTTGGTATCAACAGACCCCAGCGCAGTGCCCTGCAATGGTGGTTCATAGCACATCAACTCTGGCTTCTGGAGCCCCATGGAGGTTCAGCGTCAGCCCATTTCAGACAGATATACTCACTATCACCAGTGTGCAGAGAAGCGATGCTGGCAGTTACTACTGTGCTGAGTGACCAGGGCACTTCAGTGTTACTTTCCATAGAAAACCTCCGAGCCCCAGCTGAGTCCTGCACAGGCTGTTAGACGCGGGGCCTCAGAGAAGCTGCAAGTCCTCTGAAGTCTTTCACCAATGCTTTCATGGGAAAATGTCTCCCAAGGACGTCAGCATTTACTTTAAGTCCTCTTAATATTAACTTAGGGACAAAAATGGATAGAAAATGAATCTTCTTATTGAAAGAGCAGGTTAGCCATAGATCGTAATGAAGTATAAGGCTTAATGATTTATCCTTTTCAGAGAACTACTTTGTAAAATACTGAAGACATGAATAATTCCTTTCTATGTGACACTGAGTGATGATGATGATGATGATGATGATGTGTGTGTGTGTGTGTGTGAGTGTGTATGTGTGTGTATGTGTCTTAAGTAAATGTGCTTGTGAAGGCACAAGAGTTTCATCAGAAATCATCCGGAATTGCTCTACCTCCTCATTGCTTTGCTCTGGTGTTTCCTGGCATTTGCTAAAGGCACCAAGATCCTTGGAGGCAAGGAATTGACAGCCACAGTAGTGTTCCTATGCTTAAGGGGAACATAGGAAAGGGTTCAGGGAAATGCCACAGGGTCCTTGGAGAGGAGGGCCCAGAGGAGAGTCAGGCATGCACATTAAAGGATTCTCCGGGGATTGGGGGGGCACTGGGGGATGGGAAGGAAGGGATGAGGGGAGGGGGAGCAGGGGGGTCAGGGGTAGGAGGAGGGAGGGAGAGAAAAGGTGTACCCATTAAGTTTCTATGAGCGGAAATAATAACAAAAAATGTTTAAAAAATTAAAAAAAGAATTACAGTGTGTTGCTGTCTCTGACTGGACTATGTGCAACAATTTATTTCACAGAAAAACATCATTTATTTTCATGCTTTGGCAATTACAAATTGAACTGATAAAGACAACTTTGAGCCAGGATTTTTTGTATACACGAAGCCATGACATCTTTGGGTGCATATGAGGGGAATGGTTCTGACATCACAACATCTAATGTGCATATCTTTTCATGTGTATAAGTTTCATTGATATACGCTCTTTGATGAAACATATGCTATTATCTTTGACCATTTTATTTACCTCTATTTTGAAATGTAGTTAGTGTATGAATCATGAGTGAGTGTGTGTGTGTGTGTGTGTGTTTATGTGTATATGTACACATATGCCACAGTTAGTCTGTGGGCAAAGGTTAACTTCAATGTGTTGGGTCTCTTCTCCAACCATGTTTTTGGGAATGAAATTCAGGTTGTCAGCTTGCTGACAAGTGACTTTACCCACTGTGCCACCCACAGGCCTTCTGTGTCATATTTTCTACATGGATTGTGAAATCACTTGGTGAGTTTGTGAACTTTTGTACATTTTGGGTTAACAGTCCTTTATCTGATGGATGATACTTTGGAAATATTTTCCTGAATCATTCTCTTGACAATGACCCTTACAAGAACAGAAGCTTCCAAAGGTAATGATTCCAAAGTATAAACTCCTTCATGGATCCATCAGTTTTGATAGTTAAAAACCTCTAGCTCTTAAGGGATCTAGATTCCTGGGGTTTATAATTTAGGAATTTGTGGATTTAAATCTACTTGAAACTCTGAGATCCATTTTGATATTGTTCCTGTGGAAGATGAAAGACTTATGTCTACCTGTGCTGATTTTACAAAAGGAGGTCCAATTGTTCCATGAACATTGTATATATTTTCATAATTAACATTAATTTGTTGAGGATGAATACTCAGGCCTTTAAAGTAATACATGAGTCTTGATACAAGCATTTTGTAGATCTAAAATGTCCCATATTGTGTTTCAAATCAATGGTTCCAGGGATACTACAGATTCCATTTGGGAAAAATCTTCCCAGGAGGACTTTCTGCCATAAGGACTATAAACAGATTGCAGAAATTTCTTAGCTACAGCCAAGTCAGCAATTGATGGAACATTCACTCCTACCTATATCCTAGCTCCTCATGAGACCCTTGATATTTTTACAGTGACTTTTTAGCCTACCATGATCTGAAATAAATGAAATGAGTTCAGCCCCTTGTGGTCAACCAGAACAAATGAGAAAGAAGAAAGAGAGTAGAGACTTACAGGGACAGAGATAGGAAACAGGGCGCTGTGGAGAAGTTCATAGTGAGAAATGTTGGTTTTCCTTATTGTGAAGATATGTTTCAAGACCCATTCATTCCATGTATGTCTAAACAGACAAGATGTCTGAGCAGACAAATTTAACTCCTTAATCTGGTCATATTCCACTCTGAACACAATATTCATGTATGTATCTTAGAAAGAGGAGAAAGGCAGAGAGGGAGGAAACATGTCATGGTGCCTGGTGGCACTTCTTTGAAAGTCAGTTCTCTCAATCCATAGCTCTGTGCTTCAGCAGATTAAAATCGCATTGCCAGGTTTGTAAACAGATGTCTTACTATTGAACTATTTTTCAGCCCCTGCAAAGGAAATTCCTAAACCGTTAAAAAGGAGGGAAAGGCAGTGAAATGCTCGTGAACTTTCTTGTTTCCATTTTGACTGTCTAGAATAGCAGCAGCTTTGGTGGCTCTTTATCAGTGCGGTGAACTAGAGAGGCAAAACAGCACAGAGGTTCAGTTCCCACAGTAAGACCTGAGCACACTGGTCTCCATTCTCACTTCTCCACTGATCCTGAACCCTTATGATAAGGCCCAAGACCACATCCTGTTTTCAGGATCGGCTGTTTCTTGCCAATGTGCTATTCTCATCATAAATCACATGCTGTTCTCCTAGTTTCATCCCTGGCATGGAATATATTTGATTGCCTTTTACATACATGATACATACAGCATTTTCATGTATGTAAAATATCTGCATCCATCAGATATTTGCATATGTCTTTCCAAGGAGGACCTTCCCCTACCATTTAGACATAAAAGCTCGACCATTATCCTGCCAGGAGAGAACACACTCTTCAGTTCACCTTCAAAAAAATGAAGTACTTTTTTCACCTCCTGGGGCTGTTAATGCTCTGGGTTCCTGGTAAGTTAGAGAGATTGGGAAGGAGAATGGAGAGACAGGGTAAGCTCTGGGGCTGTGCTGCTTCTAACCTGTTTTTTATACATGAATGAGATGATAGATTTTGTCTTCCAAAATGGGCGTCTGAGATTTAGTGCTATGAGACAGATTTTAGATGATACAACACCTGGGCTTGGGTAAAGATGTGGCACTCCTTAAATGAGTGGTGTGAGTTACATCTCAAGCCCCTTTAGGGACTTTACTGTAAAAGGATTGGGACATAAGGAAATATTTCACAGAAAAATATAAAGAACTCTATTGAAATGTGTAATATAGTATAAAAGTTGTTGTAATCATAACTTATAAATCTTATTCCAGACTTTGCACTTCTCATCTTGTTTCAGCTTCCAGTGGGGATGCTGTGATGAGCCAGACTCTTCTGTCACTGGCTGTCACTCTTGGAGAGCCAGCCTCCATCTCCTGCAGGTCTAGTCAGAGCATCAAAGTCACTGATGGAAACACCTATTTGAATTGGTTACTGCAGAAGCCAGGCCAGTCTCCAAAACTCCTGACAGATCGGGTTTCCAAATGGGCCACTGGGATCCCTGACAGATTCAGTGGCTGTAGATCAGAGACAGATTTCACAATCAAAATCAGCAGGGTGGAGGCTGAGGATGCTGGAGTTTATTACTGCTTGCAACATGTCTATATACCTCGCATAGTGACACAGACACTAACAAAAACTGAGCAAACTCTGCATCTATGTGACATGGACTACTTGACAACTTTGGACGGTTGGTTGCAGCTGGGGGCTCTGAACCATGAGACCTTTGGTTACACCTCAAGTCCAAGCCTTTTCTGTCATTGCTGCAGTACCTGTGGACATTGAAAGTGCCTCCAGAGAGTGGTGTGCAAGTGCCTGTCAGGAATCATGCCTGGTGAGATAAAGCTGAAGGAAGGCTCATCCTAACCCAAAACCTTTGCTGACCTCCATCCCTCAATTAAAATTATTCACAAAGCTGTCAGGTAACTTAGGCACCATCCACTGTGTGCTGGGTACTCTCTGTCCCAGCCTCAATGAATTCATAGCTACAGCAGCTGTGTTGTGTACAGAAGACGCTGTTCACAATATTCCTTCCACCCATGGATGTTGCATTTGTTCCATCTCCTCATGAAATATTCTGAACCTTGATGGTTGTGGTGTTGACGTTCTGCTTAAAGACAGACGCTGCTCAGTAATGTACCCATAGACTACAATGATGGATTCCCATCCCCCATGGTCAGGGCAGAGCTTCTGCTTACTGGCCACAGCCCTCAGGCACTTACAAAACCTGGGCTGGATCACTTGTCCTATGAAGATAGGTCACCTCCCTGTCTCCTTCTTCCCACCCACACCACTAGGGATAAAAATTCCATGCCATCTTCAGTTTGTGCTTATTCTCCCTTCTGACAAAACTGGTCCAGCAACCGTCATGTAACTAGGTAATCAATAAACCTTTTTTCCATTTTTTGACTCAGGAACAAAGAAGAATCAGTCCTTTCCTTTTTTAAAAACTTACAGGGCTCTCAGCACTTCCTTCTGTAGGCCAGCAGAGGGAGACACGTCATGTCCAGGGAAGAGACCAGGGAGCCTGCTCCTGACAGCCTCAGCATTTAAAACACTAGAAGATCCCATCTTGGGCAGTTTTAGAGCAGCCCGTGCTGGGAAAGGTCTCTGAAGGTCTTCATAGTTCATCTACACTGTTGGGGTTATCCTGAAGGAACACACACTACTAATTTGCAGGAACTAATTTTAATTTTCCACAGAGATTTAATCCCCCAACCTGTTTATGAAAGAGTATAGAGATTAAGTTCTCCATTGTAGATCAGCTTCATTCCTAAAAAACAAAACAAAAAAACCATCTTTACCATGAGTTGAGCAACAAGATCAACCTGGCTGGTCCAACATGTACAGAACAATGAAATATAGTGAATCAAATGTTTCGATCAGTTTTTCAGAAATCGGAACTGGCCAATGAGGAAAAATCACTTTCCCCAGATCTGCTTAACCCTGTACATACCCCTAACTTTCACAACGATCTTTGGGCTCCTTGTTCCTCATGGACTCTGCATCTGCAGTTCCATACTTTCTCTCCTATAATAACTCTGCCTTAATCCTTTGCATGTTTTTTGGTTTCAGTTTTAGACTCCTGGGCACAAGAACCAAGAGACACAAAACCACCCAGAACCCTTGTCATTTTGGCCACTGGAGACAGGATATGCAGGATACTAGAACCACATCAGAATCACAGGCATAAGAGCTTCTTCATGAGAAATGCCCCACCCTCTGAGAACATTACAAGGAAGTCTTCTTCTGGGATTCTGCATAATCTCCATTTAGAAGTGGGACAGTGGGAAGGGGCCACCCCCACTTCTGTTCCTGGGTTCTCTTCCAGGTCTCAGGTGAGAATATTTGGACAAAGAGAAATTTGTGTTGTTATTTAAAATCTAATTTTCATCTTAACTGGAATCCATGCATCACTTAGAATTTGTATAGTGGTTCGGATATGGATTGAAAAAATAAAAAGTAATTATTTTTTTCTAAGCTACTAATGTATCATGTGTGGTTTCAGCCTTTAGAAGTGACATCGTGCTTGGCCAGTCCCCAGACGTCCTTCCTGTGACCTTATCAGAATCAGTCTCCACCGTTAGCTGGGCCAGCCTGGGCTCTAGTTCAAGCTCACACTGGTCCAGTAAGAATGTGATTCAATAAACAGGCTCTGAAGCATCTCATCAACTGTGCTTCAGGTCCATCTCAGAGGTGCCCTGGAGCTGCAGCAGCACAGGTTCAGGGACAGATTCATCCTCACCATTAGCTGTCTGCTGTTGGAAGTTACTGTAAGTTATTGTCAGCAAGTTACCGCCCTTCTCCTCATAATTGACGGCACAGCACAAAGCCCAAGGAAAACAGTAGTGAGAGGCTGCACTGCTCCAGCTCCTCCTGGAGGGAGGAGATGACGTCTGCTCTAGGCATTTCTCAGATGCAGCAAATCGTTCCGGCTTAGACACATTTGTTATGTTTGGCAAAACTGAGCATGCTTATGTCTTCCACTGCTGGTGGTCAAGAGATAAATACAGATTTTGAAAATAAATATACCTGAATCATCCTTAAGGATAGCTTTAATCAAATATTCCTTTATCATTCATTCATTTTATTGAGAAGGTGGAAGAAGGAGTGAGGAATTTGGCATACACACGCACATGCTATGCACACCTGTGATAACAGAAGAATAGAATTTCAGAAGTCAATTTTCTGCCCTGCAACCATCTGGGACTTCCAGGAATCAAACTCTAATTGTCATATTTGTGATCAAGTGACTTGCCTGCTTAACTATCTGGCTGATCCAGCTTCAATCAAATATTCAGAGACTAAAAGGACAATTATATTGTATCATTATGGGATCCTTGTTTCTCCTACATTACAGATACTACAGAACAGAAATGTCTGTCACCTTTCCATCAGTGTAACAAAAGCCTTTGGTCGTGAACTTAAAAGCATTCACTGTTTTGGCTCATAGGTTTCACTCTATGGTGACTGACCTGTTGCTTTTGACTTAGACTAACAGTATCATGGAAGAATGAATTTTTGAAGAAGCTGCTCATCTCACAGCAATGGGGCAATGTCAACGTCTAGTGTGTCGGGGATCCTGGGTAATGGTCACGCAGAAATCAGAACACAGGGGATGCAGAGGAACAGCAAATGCAATTGCAATTGCATGCTGAGTTTATTTTTCCAACTCTTTATATAGTAATCAGCAATAGCAACCAGCAATAGTAACCAGCAACAGAATAAGATTTTAAAACAAAAATCTCCTAAGAACCTTAAGTACACAAGTGAGATGATGTCTCTAGCTTGAGCTATATTTGTGTATAGAAACAGCAAATACTTCCCTAAAGCACAGGGCACAACGTAGCCAGGCAATAGAACTTCCTTTATATAATTAATCAATAAGCACAATGTACTTGTCCCAACGGCCACTTCCTTGTCTAATGTCAATTCTCAAGAGACCAAGTACCAAGAATGTTGTATATGCTGAAAATCTGCTTTCAACTGCACTGGGTTTTCCCAAGTGCACATTCTCACACTTGTCTCAGAATAACCCAGACAGAGTCAGACACTAGGCAAGTCCCGTGCTCCCACAAGTTCCTCCTTTTCTATTTTTTCTAAGCAAAAGTAATTTCATCTATAATAAATTCATAGCTTGTTGATTAGGTAGAAGACAACATTTATATAAAAAACAGGAACATTTCCACCATGATGAAAACAATACCCATCCCACTCGCTGTATGATACAAACTTTGTACAATTCATTTGGGATCTAATCCTTTTAACTGTTGAGCAAGTATTTCCGCTATTTCTGTATCTGAGGAAGAAGGAACTCTTTTCAAGAAGGTATTACTTATAATCATCATTTAACATGCTAATATATTGAGAAGCAGAATTATTCCCAAGCAAATGCTGTTGAATAATCTCCCATTCACATTCAGACTGATTATACAAAAAAGAAGTGATACAGAAAGTAGTAGAGTTCCAATCACATATCAGTTGAACTTGATGTTGTAAAGACGTAAACTTTTTTCTTAATCAGTTAACAGTCTGTTTTAAAACATCAATCTCATTTTGTAAGTGAGCATCAATATGAGCTTGTTGAGTCCATAATTGATGTGAATCTCGATGCCAATCCTCCACAAATTCTTTAGTCTGTATAGAATTATGTAGTGCAATTCCAGATACCATAGCCACTGTAGCTACAGTAATCAAGCTTAGAATAATTGCAACAATAATACCAATCATACATCTAGTGAGCTTAAGGATCTTGTCAAAAAATATTCTACTAAGATATGATTTAGAGGATTATGAGACCAAGGGCAGCGAAGCTGAATGGGAACCCAAACATAAGTTCTTTGTTGTAAGACCATAATAGAATATCCATTTTTAAAATCAATAGAAAAGTTTAAACAAGTATATAATTGAAAATCCAAGCAGTTAACATGAGTATCAAAAGTAATATTTCCGATTAACAAAACATAAGGTAGGGGTCCACAAGCAGTGATATTAAAACTTTTAAACAGAGTGAAGTTGTAAGTACTAGAAGACCTCTTGGTGCCGCTATAGGATCCATTTTAAAGCATCACCGGTCGAAGAGCAGCAGCCAGTTTCCAAAGATGAGTCTAAAGTGCTGCTGCACTTTAGACTCTGTAAAGATGCCATCAAATTGTTGCTTGTGCCGCCCCCCAAGCCATCAGGGTAGATCCTCTCAGAGAAGAATTATCAGCTTCATTCATACTGTTGACATCAGAAAGACTACAAGTATCACTCCATTCATAACAGGATTTCATAAATTGATCATATGGACTCCAATTTACCCAAAAATCCTGAATAATTTTCCCAAATTTTCCTAAGCAGTAACGCCAAACAAAAGGGCGATATTTAAAATCATTGTATGAGAATTGTTCACACTCAGGGAAAGGCAAATCTTTCATAACTGTGACATTAGGCCAGGTTTGGTTAATAGACCAGGCACTTAATCGCTGTAAGCGTGTTCTAGATCCAGTTATATTAATACCAGGAAAAAATCCAGTGCTGATATCCAAAATTAAGACAAGGAGAAGGTTCTAAACACAAAGGTTCACCATGCAATACATAAGTAAAATTAAAAAAGGCCCCGTCTGCAAAATTTTGAAAAGTTAAATTATTCCAAGGAGAGGATAGCACTTTAGGTGTAATATACACTAAAACATCAGGATTCCCCCACAAAACCAGTTCCAGTAATGGAGGGTTAGGGATATATGCCCAATAACTCACATTACTAGCGTTGGCAAATGAAACAGACAAAAGAGCACACATGGCCAAGAACAGATGTTCAGGAGTTAAAGGTTTGCCTGTACATTGTACCAATTGTTGGCCTTGTAAGGCCAGGGACTTAACCTGTCCCCAAGTGGGAAGGGGAGCCTTGCGATATTTTTGAGGTTGTTTCTTCAACGATAATTGAGCCATGGCTTGTATAGGGATCTCAACAGGAGCAGAATCATCCTTCTTGCTTCTGGCGCCATCACTTCGTCGATACGGCACGGTCTTCATCTTCTTGTTGTGGCTTGATCCATTGACCCGGGAGGCACTGCTGTCGTCCATCCTGTAAAGACACCAAACCATACCCTCTCCCTTGAACCAACAGAGGAGCTGATACCCATTTTGCTGTAGGCACTATTTTTGCTCAAACAGGCAAATCAAGACTTATTCCTTGCTCTTCAATAAAATGCTTTTCTGCTCTAGTTACAATATTACCTTGTGGTAAATTGAGGAAACTCAATATGAACAATGCTTGATGTAATAGTGCTTTAACATTGTTTTGTAAATTCCATATTTCTTGCATTCCAAAATCCTCCTTATTCCTCCTTTTTAATTTTTTAATTTGTATTTTTGAATGTGTGATAAGTTCGTTCTATAATTGCTTGGCCTTGAGGATTATATTCTATGCCAGTAATATGTAATATTTAATTTGATATGTAGAATGGAAATTTTTAAATTTGTATGAAGTATAAGCTGGTGCATTATCTGTTTTTATAATTGCAGGAACTCACATAACAGCAAAAGTTTCCAACAAATGTTGTATTACATGAGCTGTAGTTTCTACTGATAATAGTGTGGCCCAAATAAAAAAAGAATATGTATCAATAGAAACATGAAGATAAGACAGTTGGCCAAATTCAGAAATATGAGTAACATTCATTTGCCATATGTGATCAGGATGTTCTCCTCGAGTACTGACCCCTTGAGGGGTGGCTCAAAGGTGCAAAGGATGGCAAACAGGACATTTTAAAATAATTTGTTTTGCTTGACGAAAAGGAATTTAATAATGATTATGTAAATGATTAGCATTAGTATGTAAGTGACTGTGTTCCTCTGCAGCTGTATTGAAAGCAACTAGTTTGTCTACTTGTGAATTCCCATGTGTTAAAAAACCAGGCAATCCTGTGTGAGAGCGTACATAAGTAATAAAAGATCTATGTTTTCGCAGTTGAATTAATTGTTGTAAAGTTTTAAATAATTCATGTAAAGGAGTCTTTAAAGAATGAATAACAGCATTAAAAATTTGTTTCACTATTTCTACTACATAAGCAGAGTCAGCAACAATATTAATATCTTCTGTAGAAAAATCTTGAAACACCTGTATGACAGCAAATAATTCATTTTGTTGTACAGAACTATAGTTTGTTCTGTCCAGTATTTATTTTCTGTCCAATATGCACGTTTAGTTTTTGATCCATCAGTAAATATTGTGAGAGCATTAGTTATTGGTGTCAAAGAAAGATTATCATTAATAACAAATTCCTGTCTATGAAAATAATCCCACAATTTAATTTTTGGAAAATGATATTCAAATTAGTCCCATAAATCCAACTAAAGCTATTTGTAATTCTTCAGACATTTTAAACATATATTCAATTTTATCTTCGGCTAATGGAAATATTATTGCAGAACAGTCAAGGCCTGAAAGTTGAAGACATCTTAGACGACCATTTTGAATAAGAATGGCAATCATCATTTCATAAGTAGTTAATGTTTTAGGAAAGGTATGTTTAGTACAAATCCATTCTAATGGCAAAGAATTTTGTGCTAAAATAGCAGTAGGATATTCATAAGTATTTAATATCATTAATTTTATAGGAATATTAATGTCAATTCTATGAAGAAAAGCTTGTTGAATATGTTCTTCCACCAATTGTAGTTCTTGTAAAACTAAAGGAGTTATTTCTCGAGGACTGTTTAAATTAGAATCTCCATTCAAGATAGAGAACAAATTATGAAGTTGATAAGTGGGAATACCTAAAGAAGGTTGCAACCAATTAATATTTCCTAATAATTTCTGAAAATCATTTAAAGTTTTTTTAGTACTTATTCAATTATGCACTTATGCGTGTGTTTGTGTGTGTGTGTGTGTGTGTGTGTGTGTGTGTGTGTGTAGAACCACCGGCGAATTCAGGAACCACCATGGACACCTCCACCTCCTCCTTGTTTACTCTGCCCAGGGATTCACGGGCTCCGCCCTCCCAGGACCAGAAACGCAGGCCGCCCCGGCTTCCGCCGGCGTCTATACGTGGGGTCTAGGATCCGAACTCAGGACCTTCTGCCTGCAAGGCAGAGGCTTAACCCCTGAGCCACCTCTCCAGCCCCTCATTTAAAGTTTTTAAGGAATCTCTTCGAATAGACATTTTCTGAGGCTTAACAGTCTGTCGAGAAACCATATAGCCTAAATAATTAACATCTTCTTGTATTTAATTTTTTCTGGTGCAATAACTAATCCGTAAGGTTGAAAATAAATAGGCAATTGAGTAAGAATATTTTCTAATTCTAAACTTTCAGGTGCTGTTAATAAAATATCAACCATATAGTGAGAAATATAAACATGAGGCCATTTCTTTCGAACAGGCTGTAGGGCCCTATCAACATATAATTTACAAATAGTAGGGGAATTCATCATTCCTTGAGGGAGTACTTTCCATTGATACCTGTGATGTGGTCCTCGATTATTAATTTGGAGTAAAGAAAAAGCAAATCTTTTTTTATCATTTGGATGAATAGGAATAGTAAAGAAACAATCTTGTAAATCAATAATTTTATAGGCCAATTTTTTGGTAATATAACAGGAGAAGGCAGTACTGGTTGAAGAGCTCCCATATGAAACATTGATGCATTAATAGCTCAAAGATCTGTCAATAACCTCCATTTTTCAGATTTTTTCTTTAAAATGAATATAGGTGAATTCCAGGGAAAAGTAGAAGGTTCAATATGTTGTTTATCTAACTGTTCTTGCACCAATGTATGAGCTTCCTTTAATTTTATTTCCGTAAAAGGCCATTGTTCTATCCAAATTGGTTCATCTGAATGCCAAGAAATTTGCGGAGGTTCCATCTGCAAATGTATTAAAATTGCAAATGAGCTCCCCATTGTTCTAATACATCTCTACCTATTATATTTAGAGGAACTTCTAAAATGTATGGTTTTATTACTGCTATTTGACCATCAGGAGCCTTAAAATTTATAAAATCAACTCTTTGTTCAATCGAGCTAACAGGCGAAGAGCTAACTCCTCTAATATTACAGGGCATTAGTGTAGTGGGTTTATTAGTAAACCAGTCCTTCTTTTGCATAATGGTAATATCAGATCCAGTATCAATAAGAGCATTAATAGTTTTATGATTCATTAGTACATGTATTTTAGGCTGAATGTGAGTAGTATTTATTGTTCAAAAAACATTAGCATCATTAGTACTCCCAAACTCCCCAGTTCTTATATTATTAGAATTACTAATAAGAAAATAAGGCATCAAAATTAATTGAGCAATGCGATCTCCTTTGTTAATATTAAAATCAACTAGAGAAGACATTAAAATTTCTATTTCTCCATGATAATCACTATCTATAATTCCCATGTGTGCAATAACACCTTTAGCATTCAGACTAGACCGTCTACACAGCAATCCAAAGGTTCCAGGTGGCAAAGGACCATATATTCCAGTAGGAATACAAATCGGACGTTCTCCACCTATCAAAATAAAATTATCAGGCTGGAGAGATGGCTCAGGGGTTGTGACTCTGTCTCACAAGCAGAAGGTTCTGAGTTCGGATCCCAGATCCCACGTTAAAAAAAGTAAAATAAAATAAAATAAAATAAAATAAAATAAAATTATCTATGGCCGGCCATAGTTTCTGCCAACAATTGCATTTTTCAGGTTTTTGAAGTAATATCTTTGCAGACCCGTAAAAATGTGTTAATGTCACCTTCTTCCTTTATGGGTAACATAGCTCTCTTACAATCTTCATTTGCATTTTCAAAAGCTAGCATCTTTAGAAGTTGTTGTCTTGCTTGTTCTCCTACCACTGTCCTTTCTACGTTCTTTTTTGTTCTTTTTTAATGAGCAAGGAATTCTACATAAGGTTCATTTGGCTTTTGAATGACTTTTGTCCAAGGACCCATAATGTTCTCCACTAGGACGCACTCTTTCCCAAACCTCCATACCCATCTCTCTTAGCTGAGTATGGATCTCCTCAGGAGCATTAGCCTGCATGCCAACATCATCATATGCTCCTGTCCCTGTCAGCATAGCATAGCTAATTTGTCTTATGGCAGGATTCTGGCTGTGAGCATTTTCTTTAGCTTGTTCAGCTCCAAGATCATGGAACCACATTTGTCATTGGAGATATTCAGGTTCTCTTAAAAGAGCCCTAACAACAACCTTCCAGTCTTCAGCTACCCAGTTGTAATGTTTGGCCATTCCCACTAACATTTCTTTAACGTAATGAGATTGAGGGCCATAAAGAGTAACAGCTTTCTTCAGCCTAGTAATGTCATCAATATTAATTCCCTCATAATGAGGGGGCTGAGCAATACTTCCTTGTGGAGGGGGTCGAATAACAGGGAAGGACATTACAGGAAGTTCTTCCTCCTCATACGACCCTTCAGAATCAGAGATGAAGAAGTAAAATCAGGGAACATTTGCCTTTGCAATAGTCTCTTTTGCTGCCGCTTTTGTGAAATCATTGTAAACGACATTGGAGGTGCCAACGGCTTTACTTTCGGTTTTGCTCCATTTGTCATTGACAGTTTCAAATTCTTAAGTTCACTCTCTAATTTAGAAACTATAAAGTTTTTAAAGCTTTTACCGAGACATCAGAATCAGATTCTTCCTTTCGTGCGGATGGAGGTCGGAAAGCCTCAGATCGCCCACCTCCAAATAACTCATTTTGGTCTTCCTTAAAACTTTCGTGGCATCATCTAAATCAAATTCTTTGATAGAGGGTGAAGCCTCATTTTCCAAATGAGTAATCAAGTGCTCCTTCTGCATGGCCTTAAAAACAGAATACATCAACGACCAAATGGAACAAAATCATACAGGAATTTGTTCTCCCTTCAAAATGCCTTTTCCACATTTTCCCTGATTCTGACCCAATTCTCTAAATCCAAAGTACCCTCATCAGGAAACTAAGGATTATACTCCTTAAGTACCTGTATGCAAGCTTCCAAGTCACCTCTGGAAACAGAAGCTCCATGCATCTTCAGCAAATGTTTAAGTATAGAAACATAAGGAGAAGTAACTTTTTCGATAACCCTGTAATAGATAAGACTTACCTGCGACCCACCTGAAAACTTCTCAGGGTCCCTATTCGGGTGCCAATTGTCAACGTCTAGTGCATCTGGGACCCCGGGTAATGGTCACGCAGAAATCAGGACACAGGGGATGCAGAGGAACAGCAAGTTCAATTGCAACTGCATGTACTGCATGTTGAGTTTATTTTTCCAACTCTTTATACAGTAACAAGCAATAGTAACCAGCAACAGAACAAGATTTCAAAAAAAAAATCTCCTGAGAACCTTAAGCAAACAAGTGAGATGATGTCTCTAGCTTGAGCTATATTTGTGTATAAAAACAGCAAATACTTCCCTAAAGCACAGGGCACAATGTAGCCAGGCAGCAGAACTTCCTTTATATAATTAATCAATGAGCACAATGTACTTGTCCCAATGGCCACTTCCTTGTCTAATGTCAATTCTCAAGAGACCAAGTACCAAGAATGTTGTTTATGCTGAAAGTCTGCTTTCAGCTGCACTGGGTTTTCCCAAGTGCACATTCTCTCACTTGTTTCAGAATGACCCAGACAGAGTCTGCACATCAGGCAAGTCCCGAGCTCCCACAGGACATAAAAGGAGACAAACAGTGAGGTCCCATGACCTTCGAGGTCCCACCACTTGATCTGAAAAGCTTACATGAGGCCACGCCCCTTAATGTTCCCCCTCCACCTCACACAGTGTCTAAGATGAGGCCCAACACAGTACAGGATCTTTTGGGAGTGCTATGTATATATGTCCTCAGAAGACCAGCAGAGGGAGATGGAATCTCAAGATGTACTCAAATAGAGAGCCTTCATTTGCATAAATACTGCTTTCATCTGAAGAGTTCCTGCCTATTAGAATGTTATAAGAAGATTATTCTCTGTGCTGTGCATGAGCCACTTGCACAAGGGAAAGTGGGAAGATGCTGTTCCTGTCAGAACTCCTTGGGCTTCTGCTCTTCTGTGTTTTAGGTGAGAGTATCTGGATGGAGAAATAATAGGGGAATCTATTTATGGGAGGCCTTCCTCATATAGAGGTTTGGAGATGATATTTAGAATAGAATTATAAAGCATGATTTTTTTCCCTTCTATACTTCTAATGCTCCCTGTGTGCTTTCAGTCTCCAGAGGAGATGTCGTGCTGACCCAGTCTCCAGCCCTCCTGTCTGTGACTCCAGGACAAAAAGTCTTCATTAACTGCAAGGCCAGCCAGAGCATTGGTATAAACTTACACTGGTACCAGCAAAAACCCAACAAGACTCCAAAGCTCATCATCAAGTATGCTTCTGAGACCATCTCTGGGGTCCCCTCGAGGTTCAGTGGCAGTGGATCAGGGACAGATTTCACCCTCACCATCAGCAGCCTGCAGCCTGAAGATCTTGCCACTTATTACTGTCAGCAGGGTATCATCCCACCCCCACAGTGATGCATATCATGACATAAACCACTCCTGGGAGCAGAAGTGTGAGGTTGGGCTGCCCCAGCTGCTCCTGGTGCTGCCTCCACCTGCTGAGAGCTTTTCTCAAATGCAGCCAGGCTTGAGTTTTCCAGGGAGGTTTGTGCTGAAGAAACCCAGAGGCTTCTCTGTATCTGAAATCTCTGCAGTTACTTCAGCCCTTCATGTATAGACCTGAAGATGTCTCTCCTGATCTTGCGGACAGAATCCCCCTATGGTGCTGCATTAGAACAAAAGTCAGCTCAGTCAGATGGACAAAGAGACTGAGCACTGCCATGATGTTCTTTCATTTGTATGCACAGCTGGGGCACCACAATAACATGTTGCAGCAACTCTCCATTAGTGCCAATAAATTCATGACCAAACATCCTAAGGAAACAAAGATTTTATTTTGATTTGTGGTTGTCTCATTACAGTTTCTTGTCAAGCTTAGCAGGAGAGTGCACACCAACAGTAAGGACTGAGAGAACTGGTCACACCAAATCCTCAGGACCGCTGAGAGGGGAACAATCCTCATTGAACAGGTATGAGTCCCTCCTCCACAGGCTGAGCCTCCCAATCAAGTAGTCAATCTCATGCTGGTTAGCTCAAGCCTTACACGTGTGCCCAGATTTAGAACTCTCCACCATCAAGCTGACACTTGTGTCTGACTATGACACAAAGCATGCCATGAAATCTGTCTAGAAACACAGAAATGAAAACTTATATTCATTTCATTACATCTCAGAACAATTTGCCAACTGATAATTTTTAAACCATGTATACAAATATTTAAGATAGTCGTTTTTTCTTTTTGCATTTTATATGAACTAACCAATCCAACTGACTGTGGCTACAGAAGCAAATGTCGTCCTGTCTGGCAGCAATTTGTTAACAACCAATAGTCTCTGAAAAGGGGTGGGGGCTCATGAGCCCCTCCTACATCCGATGAAAGGCTGACAGGCTCAACTTTGTGCAGCTCCACTAAATGCAGTGAGCGTTTGGGTGCAATGTCTACACTGTGATGGGAAGACGTATTTTTCCTGAGCATCAGCCCATGCTTTACCTCCTCCATTCTCAGTTACTGAGGAAAAATATTTCTGCATGAGTAAGGACTAGACCACAGTCTGGAAATTTTTATTCTGGATGTTGTGCACAATGACATTTATGTGATTTTAGTAAAACATTAAGTAATATATTTGCAAACATTTTTTTCTCACTCAAATGAGCTTATATTAAAAAGAGCAGGGTAGAATGGTTGTGAAAAGGGAAATCAATTCCACCAAGTAAAAATATAGCACTTCATAGTTTGCTTATGAAATTAACACATAGTTTCAGAAAGCGAATAATTTTACATACAAATAAAGAAATAATAATACTTTATGTCTTTTCCTCAAGAAATTATATCCTACTTGTCAGTGTTATAAATATTTGAAAATTATTTAACATTTTTTGTTCTAGTATTTAAGCCTGTCCATTCATCTTTGCCTACAAAATCATATTTATTTTGTTTTCATGTGTATATGGACTATGGACCTAGAGATATGACTGCATCCAAGGTAAGAGATGACAGATATAGATAGCACTATAAATAATGAATAGTACCTACTGAGAAACTACAATGATAGTGAAAGTACTTCTCTTTCTACATAGAAAAGTAGTAGTGGCAAGAAACAATTTTTGAAAAATATCCTTATAAATCATTAGCTAGACAACTCTAGAGGAAAATGTTCCTTAATGAACAGCTCACTCTACAAACCCAGAGCAAGTGTCATGAAATCATGCTCTGAGACCTGGACTGCAGAGTACCTCTAGAAATGAAAAGATGAGAGGGTGCTGGAGAGATGCTCATGGGGTAAATCCTTTGCATCCAAAGCACAAGGACCTGGATTCGGGTGTCAGATACAACATATAATGTCACATGGAAATAAAAGGCAGGAGTTTGCAATTCTGATGTTGGAAAACAGTCTGGGAAACCCCAGAGGAAAGCAATATGGAGGTAGAGCAATCCAGGATGGTTCCTGATTTCACCCTTTGCCTCCAAAGCCACACACCTAACACACGCACTCATAAAAAATGATTGAAAATACAAAAAAATAACCAAGAACCATGAAAGTAAACATAAGACAAAGTCACCCACACATATCAAATGTCCACCTGGTACCAACATGCCTACTGATGGATGGCAGACACAGGTCTACTTCCAACTCCACACAATGGATCTAACAGGCTGTAGAACCAATACTTGTTGACAAGTGAGGCCATATGAGATTCTATGTCACAGCCAGGGTGGGGAGGAATCAAGTCAATGGATCCTTCTCCAGACCTATGTCAGCACAACCTACCACAGTAGAGTCTCTGGAGTGTGTCACCGTGTGGTTTGCTCAGAGTGACTGTCTTTCCATGTTAGTTTATAACTTTTCAGATCTGACTTTTTTCACTGATGCAGGTTTTGCATTTGACCTGAGTTCCTCAGTTCAGCGACTCACAATGACGTTCAAGGTTCAGAGGGTGGGGCTGCTCCTGCTCTGCTGCCTGGCAAGGACAGGGGACAAGGAGGAAAGAAAACAGCAATGGTGGTGGAGCTCCTTAGCCCTCCATGTCTGTCTGGTATCTTTGGACCAGACAGAAGAGTAAGAAGAGCACAGGAAGAACAGTGTAATTATTATAAGTCCCAAGAGAGCAAGCTTATGAACAGTTCCCCTGGTGTAGAAGTGCTGTCAGATGCTGAGCACTGGTGCATGGGATGATGGTGCCCAGCATGTCTGCTTGGGCCCCACACTGACTCCACCACGTCCATCTGCAACACAAGTGCTGTAGAGCCCCTCAACACCTCAACATGTGGCAAGACTGACATTGAAGTTTCTGCTGGACATGTGTATAACATGGCTAATTCATATCTGGACATGTCAAAAAGTGTTCCATGACTTGGAAGAGACCCATGCCACAGCAAGCGGTTATTTCTTTTGTTCTTTCTCATGATGGTGTGGTTCAGAACCTCGTACTGTAACTAATAGTCCATTAGCAACTCTCAGAAAGTCCAAACAGTGTCCTATTTAACAAATGTATTCACAGAAACAAAGCAAGTACACTTGTAACAGAGCATCACCCTGACAAACAATCTACTCAATACTGGTCTTTCAGGAAAGAGTAAAAATCATTGGCTGGGTACAGCACAGTGGCTTTCAATAAATCCACAGAGCAATGCTTATCAATCTGCCTTCTTCTCTAGGCTTGTACACAAAAGATACAATACTTTACTATTTACCTTGAATGGAAGTGAAGGAGCATCAGACAGCTAAACTTCCAGCATGCCTCTCCAATAGATTCTTTTTTAATAACCTTTACATTCAGTCCTCTGGAAACCCAGTCATTGATGAAAATGCCTTGAATTTGGTTAGCTTGTTAGAATTGGCACGATATTAGTTCAGTGTACCAGGGATATTACAGCTTCCATTTGGAAACAAATCTTCCCAAGAGGGATCTTATGCCACAAGGATTATCAATGGATTGCAGAAGACGAGTTTCTTTGCTACAGGCAAACCAGAAATTGATCAAACATCCCCAACTATCTCTAACCTGGATCCACATGAGACCCCTGATCTTTTACAATGACCTCTTCTTAGCCCACCTTACCTGAAATAAATGGGATGACTTTAGCCCCTTTCGATGAATCAGAACAAATGAGAAATACAAAGCAGATTGGAGACTTGCAGGGACAGAGTAGTCAAACACGGTGCTGTGGAGAAGTTCATTGTGAGAAATGTTGGTTTCCTACCTTTTGTGAAAAGGAATTTTAAGGCACATTCATTGCCATGTGTATTTACAAGATCTTTGAACAGACAAATTTAGCCCTTGAATCTGGCCATGCATCCCCCATTCTCATATTCAGTTCTGACAGAGGAGAGAGGCAGAGTGAGAGATGAAATGTCATGGCATCTGGTAGAGTTCAGAGAACAAGTTCATTGAAAGTCAGTTTTCTCCTTCCATAATATGTGCTCCAGGGGATTGAATTCATTAGTCAGGTTTGTGAACAGATGCCTTACCCATTTATCTCTCTAGTCAGCCCCTGTAAATAAATAGTAAGGAACTAAAATGCACAATTGCTGCGTCCTCATCCAGCCATGTTGTTTGACAGGGTCCGGCATGGGGAAGTTTGCTTCATGGAAGCATTTTCTGAAAATAGAGCAAGGCTTATTTAGAAATAAATATAAAAATGTGGGGGTTATCAGGCCTAAAACCTGCTCTCTGGATACCCATTAACATCTAAATGGGCAGCTGCTAAGGGCCCCTCCTTTTTTGTAAATTGAGTTTTGCCTCTGGCCTGCATGGACAATGGCAGGTGAATTCCTTCTTCTGGGAGTTGAATTTACCTCCTACCTGTTCTTAGATCTCTCTTGTTTTTCTCAGGACTGGCTAAGATATCACCTCACCCTACAGTACCTTCTCTATTCATTTGAGATATGTAGACCAGGTAAATCTGCTTTAAAAGATTCAGTGTCTGTTCCCTTTTAGCAACTAAGTGTCATGACTTTTTTTTTTATTTACTCTGCCCGGGGATTCACAGGCTCCGCCCTACCAAGACCAGAAACGCAGGCCACCCCCAGTTCTGCCCAGTGTCTGTACCTGGGGTTTAGGATCCGAACTCAGGACCTTCAGCTTGCAAGGTAGAGGTTTAACCCCTGAGCCACCCCTCCAGCTCCAACTTTCTTTTTAACTTTAACTTTTTTACTTTACTTTAGGAAGGAGAATCCAGAGGTAGGGTGAGCTCTGGGGCTGCACTGCTTCTCAGGTGCTTACTGCCCATGCAAGAAACAACAGATTTTGTCTTCTAGGATGGGTTTGTGAAGGTTAGTGGTATGAGAGAGAGTCCAGATAAGATAGTACATGAGCTGGCACTCATGAAATGGGTAGTGTAGGTTATATCTAAAGCCCCTTTAAGACCTTTAGGGGAAAAAGGATTTCTAGTAATGAGAAAATGTTTCATAGGTAGATATAAATTAAAATGTGTAAAATAGTATAAAATATATTATAATTATGACTTATGAAGGTTGTTAAAAACTTTGCACTTCTCATCTTGTTTCAAGTTCCTTTTGGGATGTTGTGATGAGCCAGACTCCTCTGTCACTGGCTGTCACACTTGGAGAGCCAGGCTCCATCTCCTGCAGGTCTAGTCAGAGCATCAAACTCACTAATGGAAACACCTATGTGTTTGGTTCTTCCAGAAGCCAGGCCAGGCCAGTTTCCAATAGGAGTCCTTGACAGATTTAGTGGCAGTGGGTCAGGGACAAATTTCACACACAAAATCAGCAGGATGGAGGATGACGATGCTGCAGTTAATTACTGCTTGCAGCTTTATTTTTACCTCAGGTAGTGATACAGACAGTAACAAAAGCTCCCTTATGCAGGGTGACCCATCCTGCATAGAATCTCAACAAATTCTACATCTATATGAAAAGGGGCTACTAAGGAACTTGAGGCAGTTGGTTGCAGCTGGGGGCTCTGGACCATGAGTCTCTTAGTCCAGGCCAAATATGTTCTAACTTTGTCAGCTGCAAAGTTGTGGTATTAAAAATGCCTTCAGAGAGTGCTGTGCAGTTGCCTCTCAGCAAACGTGCCTGGGGTTTATAAAGCTGAAGGAATGTTCATCCTAACCCAACCAGACTCCCTAATCTTCATCCTTCAGTTTAAAATGATTCACAACAGACACCAGGTAAGTAAGATCCCCTTGTGTGCTGAGTCTGCTCTGCACCAGCTACAATGAACTAATAGGTGCAACTGCTGAGTCACGCCTAAAGACTCTGTTCACAACACTTCTTGAGACTCTCTGACTCTTTCACTCTTTTCACCACCTTAAGTGAGATAGTCTCTGAGCCTTGATGCAGATGATATTGAATGTCCTCTCTACGATCAAACATCACACTTTAGTTTATTCACAGCACTTTTGTCCCAGCCGTAAGTCTCTTCACTAACAGCTTAGCACTGCAATTGAAGCTTCTCTGAGAAGACTGATAGCAGCACTAATAAGTATAGACTTAAGGATTTGAAAGACAATTTGATTCCACATCTATTTAGCAAAACAACAGGAGTAGCCGCCATCCCTTGCTCCAAACAGTTATGACCTCTACAATCATGAGATCTTAGTCTAAACTATGTGATGACTTTTTTCCTGTAGAGATTTCATAAGTCTCATATGAAACATTAATGGTCCACCCCCATAACAACCATGTCACTATTACCCCAATGGACCTATTTCTCTATGTGGATCATTATTATATTTCATAGTTTATGATCTGGGAAGAAAAATGGGTATTTTTTCTCTTCCAACAATTAGCATAGCAGAGCTAGAAAGAAGGAACTTCCAGGTTACTTCCAACTTGATCTGTAATGAAAATCTGTGATGTTTCCAGTAATACAATCTTATGATCCAGCTCTAGTGGGCAACCCAGTGTGATGCTAATATCCTATGTTGTTTAGGGGGGCTTCATTAGCTTCCCTGACTAATAGTAAATGTGGAGCTTTCCTAAACCTAGAGTGAGGATTTTCCATGGTTAATCTTTGTTTTGGGGAAAGGAGCATTATGTATACATACAGTGTGGTTCTGTTTAAACAGTAATATTATAATTAATATATAATTATAATAACATATAATATAATTTATATGATTTATGTAATATAGCTATTACTTATCAACTGGGAAAGCAGTAGGTGCATTTTATATTCCCTTAGCTTTATAAAATCCATTTCATACTTTCTGCTTTTCAGTATCCTCTACCCTCAGTCCCTGTAAATTTTTTACCCTCAATAGTCCCCTCTCATATCACATGATTTCCACTATTTCTTCCAGAAGACAAAGAACCTCTCCTTACCATCCCAAATCTCTTCAGAGGCCTTTTCCAGATTCCCGGATTACTGACACTTCCAATTAAAACTACAAATCCAGGAATATTAAGCAATGATATGGTACATGTGGTATTTCTCTTGCTGGTTCCGGCAATCACACTCACTAGGATCTACACAGTTACATCAGTTTTCTCAAAAACCTAATTTATTAACTTTTATTACAACTGAACAAAATTGCATTGCATATACATACCACATTTTCATTATCAGTTATTACTTGATGCATATCTAGTTTTAATTCATTTTTTAGTGTGTTGTGACTGTGCTTTTACAGAATCATTGGGTATATTTATGCCTAAACAAGAATATTCAATTACCTGTGTACATGCAGTGTACGTGGAAGGCCGAGTCCGGAGGATAATGATTTCAAGGCCTTCCATGATCATAGAAATTTTCTGAAACAGCATGGACTCAATCAAAAGGGTGCCACAAGAATATCATCTAATAAACAACAAATGAATAAACAAACAAACGTCTGTACTATCTAAGGCAAAATGAGGAAATCATTTTCAAATTGATGGACATTTTTGAGGGATTTAATAAGAGCACTTGTTATTATAGACTAAGATGATGATAAAACAATGCACTGGAATAACAGAGAAAGGTAAGGACTGATAATAGAATGAGCATGAGAGAGGAGGTGTTTGACAATCAACTCACATGGTTGGATAGGACTGTGATCATAGATGTTTATAAAGATTTGCAAAAGAGTGTGCATAATACCTTCATGTATAATATTTTAAATGGACACACTCCAAGTTTTCACGAACAGAGGAAAGAATAGATGTATCACTGCCAAAGAAATAAGTAGAATTCAGCAATAAAGAGGAATGTATTATTTGTATAAAATCATTATGCTTGAATATTTGAAAAAAACAGGCTCTGAAAAAATAGTGAGCCACATAGTGAGTATGTAGTTTTACTCAAAGAAGAATGTAGAAAAGAAAACAAATTTAATCTGCAGCTGTAACGTGTTTTAATGTTTGTCTGGTATAATTATGAGAAAATTTATCTGAAAAAATTTCATAAGATTATGAAAATGTGAATAATGTTCATACTGAATGATTACATGTCCATCTTCCTGCTCTTTGGGTTCCTTGATGTGACCACCCCCAGAAGGAAGCTTTTCCTTATTCATAACTTATGAGAATCTAATTAGTATTCTAATTTCTGTATTAATAAATACAGCATAGAAATGGTTTCTCAAGAGACAACAGGAAACAAACCCACAAACAATCACAGATGTATAACTTTCTACGTTTTTTTCCTTCCTATATGTCCAGGAAAGTTTTCCCTTAGGAAGCCCTCTTCTTACTTCTTGGAACACAATGTGCTGTAATAGGAAAGCACATCACTAGACTAGCAAGGCCCTAACTCAAGCTTACCCTCTTCAGATTCCTGAGGCACAAATTCATGGAAATGTACTCTTATGGAAAGAGAGAGCCATTTGACTGTGTATGTAAATCATATATTTTCTCAGGCCCTTGTCAGAAATGTTTAACAATGGTTTTGATCACCACAGTAAAAGCTATGTGTATTTAATGTATTCCAGAGAACAAATCTGAGTTATGCCTGGGAAACATCATCAAACAGCCACACCAAAGATCTGTCCATCACTTTCCAAACCTTCCTCTAACCTGTTAGTGCCATTTGAAATTTTCATTTCCACCTTCATATTCTGCAACAGACACTTAAAATAATACATAAAAAACTTAGTTTTGTATATTTTTTGATCATACAGAGACTTTTACATAACTTAGAAGAAAACAGTTGCACATTCTTTTAGCTGTTTTCCTAATATCAGCACTAGTTGGGCATTAAAGACAGGTGAATTTCCTTCCTCCTTTCCTGACTCCTCAGATCAACACCAGAACGAATGGAAACCCCCTGTCTGTGTGATTAATTAAAAAGGACAGACCAGCATGTTTCTTCACCTCTGAACTTGGACACATTTGTCTTCACAGCAGCCCCTCTGGACTTGGAGCTGTACTCTTCCAAGTGCTCAGACCACAAACACTGCGTCCTCAGTACAAGGACTTTTCAATAACTAGCTATTATTACCACTTCAGAGTAAATATATTGTGGTGCTGCTTTCATTCCCATGCAAGGTGCTTCAGAATCTTTTGTAAAGAAGAGAAGCCCACATAACTCTCCCCTCTATCTGCACAGCTGCCTCAACCAGGGTATTTGCATACTGCTCCCTAGGGAGGACCTTCCTCTCCTAGTCTGAGATAAAAGCTCAGCTGTGTGCTTGCATTGACCCATCCCTGTCCTCAGTCCACCTTCTCAAAATGGAGTTTCCTGCCCAGCTGCTGGGGCTCCTCATACTCTGGATTCCTGGTAAGGAGAGAGGGTGATGAAAAATGAAGAATGGGAGTGGGTTAAAC
>JALPQD010000202.1:2877805-2947050 GCA_023101885.1 Typhlomys cinereus
AACTCTGTCTGGAGTTTCTGATTTTGCATTGCAGTTTTGACCTGCTGTTTTCAATCTGGGCAGGTTCAATACTCTTTAGACATCATGGTGGTTCCCAAATACTAGTAGGTCATATTGGTCCCAAATTTAGGACAGTCACATGACTGGAATAGCTGGGATGTAAGTTATGAGTGACCACGCTTGGCCTTTGTGGATTTTAGGAAGATCATTAGTAAATACGGTTTTACAACTAAACCACCTCATCATTGGCAAGAACATTGAACCTTTTACTTTCCAAAAACTGCAAGATTATAGGTTCCTGGTGCTCATACCCATGAAACATCATTAATTTTTTCATGCCATTCATTGCCTGTCACAAATGATAATATAAAATTTTAATTTCTGATTTAATCTTGTGGCAACTTCATGCACATGAACACTGCATCATGATCATATTCACCTCCACTCCTGCCTTCTCCCAGCCCCGTATCGTGTTGCACTTTCCTGCTTTCTTGTGCTTTCCCTATTTCTTTCTCTTAAAATAAATAACCCACTGAATAAAGCTAGTGCTGCCCCCACAGGGACATATGGCCATGCACTGGAGCATGGGTAACTTGCCATTAGCCACAGCTGCAAGGAACGTTGACTCTCTCACTTGGAGTAGCCAACAATTGCAACAGACTGTCAGCTCTGGGTGGAGATCCCCTTCCATACTGAAATGTTAATTGACTTTATCTGGCCCAGGTCACGCATAGGATATCACAGCTGTGTGAGTTCATGAGTGCAATAGCCATTTCTGGTCCCTCACCTTTTCTCTATCATTGAACTCTGATGTTCTTTATTTACCTTACTATGTCAAGACATAGACATCCCATTGCCACATTCTCCTCAGGTTTAGGACTGGCCCAGATTTGAATCTGTCAACATTTCATCACGCATATTTGAGGGGACATGAGACCTCACCCCTTCCTGAAGGACTGTGGAAGGGCCACGTTTATTTCTGTAGCCATAGCCAGTTGGATTGGCAGATCATACAAGACACAAAGAAAAGTCTTTATCTCCAATAATTACCATGGTTTGGATTTTTGTGCTGAAATACAACACAATGAACCTATATTTTTCTCTCTGTGTCCCTAGACAGATTTCATGATATACATCATGTCATAGTGAGATACAAGTGTCAACGTAATGGTTGAGAGTTCAAACTCTACATATTTTTAAGGCTCCAAACAAGCCTGCAATCAATTAGAAAAATCACATGCAGGCTTGTTCCTGGATGGGTGGATAAGATGGAGGGCACTGGATAAAAGATCTGGCAACTTTCTGCACACTTGGCTAGACGTGGGTCAGTTGAGGATTGTACCTCTTCAGAAGTCCTGTGACTTTGGCATGGCCAGTTCTCTCATCCCTTGGTGTTGGTATGTGCTCTCTGCCAAGTTTGATAAATAAGTATAACAATCATAAGCAAAATAAAGCCCTTGTTTCCTTAAGCTGTTTGGTCATGAATTTGTTGGGAAAAGTGTAAGGTCGGTTCCCAGCTGTGCTTCCCAGTATAAGAACGTCATGGCAGAACAGTCTCTCCGTCCATCTGACTGAGCTGCCTTTTTTTCTGATGTGGCCCTGTGGGCCAGACACTCTCTGCAAGATCAGGAGAAGCATCATCAGGTCTGTACATCAAGGGCTGAAGTGAAGTGCTGAGAGTTCAGATACAGGGAGCCCCAGGGTTTCTTCAGCACAAACCTCCCTGGAAACCTCAAGCCTGGCTGCATCTGAGAAAAGCTCTCAGCAGGTGGAGGCAGCACCAGGAGCAGCTGGGGCAGCCCAGCTTCACACTTCTGCTCCCAGGGGTGGTTCATGTCATGCTGTGCATCACTGTGGAAAGTGGGTTGTAGCCCTGTTGACAGTAGTAAGTGGCAAGGTCTTCAGGCTGCAGGCTGCTGATGGAGAGGGTGAAATCTTTCTCTAACCCACTGCCCCTGAACCTCGAGGGGACCCCAGAGATGGTATCAGAAGCATACTTGATGATTTGCTTTGGAGCCTGATTAGGTTTTTGCTGGTACCAGTGCAAGCTTATACCAACGCTTTGGCTGGCCCTGCACTTGATGGAGACAGTTTGTCCTGGAGTCACAGACAGGAGGGCTGGAGACTGGGTCAGCACAAATCACCTCTGGAGGCTGAAACCACACATTCAACATTAGTATAAGGAAAGATAAAAATTATTCTAGATTTCAAATCTAAACTTTTCAAAAATGATGTGAGGCAGGGCTTCCTTGTATAAAATAATTATGTATTTAAATATATTTTCTCTTAATCCACATCTTCTTACCAGAAACCCAGAGGAGCAGAAGCCCAAGGAGCTGTGATGGGAACAGCATCTTCCCACTTTCCTTGTGAATGAGGCTCGTGCACAACACAGAGAAAAATCTTCTTATAATATTCTAAGAGACAAGAACTCTTCAGATGAAAATTGTTCTTATGCAAATGATGGCATTTCATGTTCATTAAATCCTGGACTGTCTGGAGAGCAGGTCCCCAACATGAGAACGTCTTGTGTTCTGTCTCCCTCTGCTGGTCATCTAAGGAGATGTGCAGACAGCGCTCCACAGGCTCCTGTACTGAGCATTGGGCCTCAGCCCTGGCGCTGTGCAAAGTGCAGGGAAACTCTAAGGGGCGTGGCCTCATGTAAACTCTTCTTTTCAAGTGGTGTGACTTTGAAGGGCACAGGGGATCTCACTGTCTGTCCTTCTTCTTGTCTGCCCAACTGCTGTGAGATCAGCAGTTTCTTGACAGTTTTATCCTTCCATGAATGAGTATCAAACTCTAGGCCTTAAAGAAGCAGGCTAATCACTGTGCACTGAACCACATCAACATTTTAAATTGGCCTCTGTGGGCTTTTGTTTTAGTAATGGAAAGATGACCGACACAACCAAAAATATCTTTCCCACCCACAGTGTTCACAATACAAGTATAGAAATGATGTCACAATAATAATTGTATTACTGTCTCCGGAGTCTCTGGATAGACTATTCTATTAAAGCTGGGTTATGAAAATAGCCCGGTGTGTAAGGTGCCTCGGCCCTCATCTTGTAATGTGAGTTTGAGTCCCAGAAGCCCCTTATGATGGGAGGGCACAACATTGACTTCTGAAAGTTCATGCTGAGTGTGTGTGCTGCACCATGCATGGACCCTTCTTTCAGTCTCCTTCTCCCTTCTTAAGTGGATGATTAAATAAGAAAAGGTATATTTAACTAAAAGCTTCATTAGAGATGGTTTTGGTGTAAGGATATTCTCAATACCTGTATAGCTGTTGACTTTCTTCTTTTCTCTCCTTATTTTTATTCTCTCACAGTTCCATATACATATGAACGTTGGTATTCAGATTTACTATTTTGCAAACCATAAATATTTTTCTGGACCTTTACCATGTTTCTTAAAATTTACATTTCAAAATTTATGTTAAAAACTACAGATTTTGAATAATGGATCACATTTTATTTATTTCAAAATGTGGATAGCTGATGTTTCTGTCATCTTTATTGGTAAGAAGAGTTGTTTGCTAGTTCTTTGAATAACCTTATATATCACAAGCGAATATCCAAATCAAGAAGAACCTGTTTGTAGATGAAGCTCTGTTCCATTTTTCCACTTGTCTGTCTTCATGGCAACCTAACAACCTTATGGTTTCTGTGTCTTTAAATGAGTTTTAATAATGAACACAATGATTTCTTCCCCCACAGGCTATTTCCATTGGTATTTCTCATATCTTTATGGCCTATTTTATTAATAACACAACTATTTGTTTTGTATGGTTTTATAGAATAGCTGTAATAAAACTTCTGATTCATGAATGTGGTATATTGATTCTTTAATTTGCATCCTCTCTTATTCCTCTTTGTAGTATTTTATTATTTTCAGGGTTACATGTTTCATGGTTCACAATCAGAATTTTAAATTATTGATCATCTGAATTGAAGAAGATGCACATGGAAAAATGTGGTAAGTTCAAATTCTAATATATTATATCATTTAATATATTGGCTTTGATATATGTAATTATAAAGTATGTGAACTCTGGTAGAAGCACTGAAAACTGATGACTTTTTCCTGGATATTCTTTTGAAAATTCTTCAAAATATGTTATTATTTTTAAGCAATAAATAAGAGAAATTTTATTACAGCCTTGAAACCTATGACCTATTTTTCGTTCAAAAATTGTTGGCATTAATAGTTTAAGTTTGTTTTCAGGTGGAATTTGAAAAATCTGGAACAATTTACATTTCCCAAAAGAACTCCTTTTTGGTCCTGTATACCTACCAGTAGAAGGAGACATAAAACTGCATGAAGTTGTCAAAATTGACAAATAGTCAAACTCCTCAAGACTCTCTGCATCTGAGAAACATCTAAGCAGGGGCAACACCTCCCTCTAGGAAGAGCTGGGGCAGCCTAGGATCAGGCTGCTGCTTCCCTTGGTGCTGAGCCGTCAATCACTGGGGAGGAGGGTGGTAACACTGTGGACAGTAACAAGCTGCAGCAACTTCCAGCTCCAGGTGCTGATGGTGAGAATGAATCTGTCCTGAACCACTGTTGCTGCACCTCCAGGGATCCCAGAGATGACTGTGAAATGTGTGTGATAAGAAGCTTCACAGCCTGTTTTCTTTTTCTGGAGGTAACGGGAGGTTTTGCTAATGTCCCGGCTGCATCAAATGTGGATGGAGACTGATTCTGCTGAAGTGACCTGCAGGATGACTGGAGATGGAGCACAACCATGTCACCTGTGGATAATATATCCACACATGGAATATTGACAATGAAGAAGAAAATAATGATTTTCCAATTTTCTGAATTTCAGATAAAAATCTATGCAGATTTCGATTGATGCAGAGCTGCTAATAAAGGAAGAAAATCAGAAATTTAAACAACAGCCCCACTGTTCCCTTTCTCCAAATGGTCTCATCTGAGAGCCTGAAGGAGCAGAGATGGATACGACCTCTTCCTGCTTTCTCACTGCTCTAGAAGCCAGAGAAAGACCTTCTGATAATATTCTGAGATTCTGGCGAGACTTTTTATCTGTAGAAACATTTATGCAAATGGTGGGATTTCTTAGTATTTTAAGTAATGAGACTGTCTGGACAGCAGGCTACTAGGTCCATCTGTAGACATGTTATGTCTCCCTCTACTGGCCAGCAGAGGAGCTTTTCAGTTAATTCTTAGAGGTATGCACAGAATTCTCCAGAGCACAGTGACACCTGACACCCTTTTTCTTCTCAAGTTTTGAAAACATCCAGGTCCTGGAAATCCAAAGATTATTACATAAATGTAATGCGCAAAGGCTTTCCCCAAGGCTCATTTTATTTAAATAAACAAAACTCAGGAAAGAACTCACTGAAATGGGAGAAAAGTGATGGCTAACATGTAAGGTAGTACTCTTACTCAATCAGAAAAGCACTCAGCAAAAGTAAACAGTGATGAAGAAAATAGATAACTTAGTCAACATTTTGCCTAAATAAGGTAAAATAATTACCTTGACAATGAAAAGTATGACTCCCAGGAAAGAAATATTTCTGACATGAAGGAAAAATGCTGTGTTGATCAGAAATAACAAATAAACACATTTATAAAATTTACTATCACAACAACATCTCAAGAAGTATTTCTGGACATCTTCTACTAGGGAGAAAATAAAGACAGTCAATTCTGAAAACATTCCATTGCCTAAATCTGAAAAGGAAAGAGAATGAATCGAATCCTACCAATTCCTAGAGAAAACCACCACAGCATAAAGATAAACAAAAGGAGTTCATAAGGGGATGAACACAGGCAAAACAACCAGAAATTAATTAATAAATTGACAGGATTATGTTCTCATCGACTGACAGCTGAGGCTGTGAATGTATTAAATGTTGCAGATGAAAGGATAAACAGGTGAAGGGGAGGGTCTCTATCTGCGGGTCTATGGAAGGAAGGGCTACATAAACTGCCACAGAAGGCTAAGCCCCTGCTAAAGCAGACAATCCAAAGGAAACTCTGAGGCCCACACAAGTAGGCAGCATGCAGGAGAGGAGAAGATAATGGTTAGTTAAGGGAGAGAAGGTTACAAGAGTAAGGAGAATAGAAAGAAGGCAGGAATGAATGGGGGGGCAGGCACAATCATTCACAGTGTATAAAGGGAAATTAATTATTTAAAATAGAGAGAAGGGAGCCGCCTCTGAGACATCTCAGGGAATATGGTACATGCTCACAAACATGACCAAAGTAGTTTGAATCCTACAAACACACATAAAAGAAGTAAAGTTGCCCTAAGACCTCACCTGTATTCCTAGCCTTATAGGCATCTGTGTATCTTTCTCTCTTTCTCTCTCTCTCTTGTTCATGCTCAAAATAGAGAGATAAGCAATTAAAATATAAAAAGTGGGAAAAAGTAGACATCTCTGGTCATCAAAAAGACACAATTCAGTGAAAGCACATAGTCTATAATTTAGACAGAAAGAACACATTTTGTTGACAAAGAAAGAAAAAGGAACAGACTACATGTGACTTGCATTAAGAAAATGAGAAGTTAGGTTAATAAAAACTAAAAAACAGGCAAATGAAGTAATCATAGTAAACTGTCAATTTAACAAGAACACATGCATTACTTACATACCTGGTTCACTAATACTAATTGAGTGATGAAGGCATGCTAAAGATGTGGCCTCCTCCAGCATCACCTCTGCAGCTGCTGGTGGCTGAGAAGACCTTTCCACACCTTTCTCCTGTTTCAGATGTGATAACAAAGCTATGGCTTGCCACAGACTAGAGTCATGGCCTCAAGACCAGGGCTTCCCTGGACCAGGCGGAGAACAGAAACATGCAACTCTCTAGGCCGAGTGAATTCTAAACCCATTTACTGAAACTTTTGTGACAGCTTTTATACAAAATTTTGGCGTAAAGAATGTTGTACCTACAATAAACATATAATTTTCTAATCATCAAAATCACATTCAAGGTGGACATTTTTTCAAGAACCTAACCCATTGCTTGAGGGTAAAGGCACTTAACAGAAACATTTTCCCAGTATTTCCAAACCTATCTAATCTATAATGCTTCACTGGATAGCCATGGGGCTGAGCCTACATAGTTGACATTTTTAACAGAGACTACTTTTTTAAAAATACACAGAGGAGGAATGATCTCCTTTTGATTTCAGTAAGGAACATGTTTTACAATTAACTATAGGAGTCCCCAACACCCCGTAAGTCCCAGCATGAGCTTTTGCTGTTGTCCTATCCAGGTTGATCCTCTCAGTCAGGCAGGTTGACATGGGCACCAGACATGGCAGCAGGTTCTAGCATGGGAAGTTACATGCAGCTCATGCAGTCTCTGCAATCCAAGCTTGAACCACGTCTCTAGGGGGACCATGACTTGGATATAGCGTGGTTCTGTTGATGGAGCACTACTGAGATATGTACTGAAGAAAACACTTAAGCAATATAATTATTAAAAGAATAATTCCTCCTATAATAGCATCCTTCTATTCCTTTAATAGTAAGGTTGCTTATGTCTTCCTTTGAGGAATTCCAGAAATATATTGCCATCAGTTAGATGACCCATCTGTGAACCATGGACTCCAAACCTGGGGCCCAATCTGCCATCGGTGTCTCTTTCGAGGCAGAGGGGATCATTGGTGGAAGTGCACTCGAATGGTCCATCTCTGTGATTTCTCATAAGAGTGCTGTTTGGGATAGAAAAGACACAGCCCCTTTTGCTTCTGACATGGATTCTCCCAGTTTGGATTGGAAATACCATCTCCAGGGGCAGTCTTGGCATCTAGACTTTCTGGCATGATGGTCTCTTCCTTGGCCTTCAGCCAGGCTAAGAGGGTATCACAGTTTCTTTTAAAGTTCAAGTGCACTGATAGCATAGTCTTATACTTCTGGAATTTCTGAGTTAGTACATAGGTGGGAATTTTACCCACCTATGTTTTAAGACTCTAGAAGTTCTTCTCTAATTTCTTTAAAATCAGTGCACACATTCTGGCTAACAAGTCTACTTATTGTAAGTGACTAGACATGAAATCTCTATTTAGAATTTGACTTAAAGTTAAAAAGTAGGCTTCTTCTCTAGATCAGAGAACAGGAAGCTATCCCCCCCCCAAAAAAAAACCTAAGAACAGATAAAGGGCACTCCTAATTCCCAGAAGAATTCTTCCTGCAAAAGTTGAATTATCTCTATTCCCCCCCAAAAAAAAAAGCCTAGGTAAAGGGCATTCCTAATTCCCAGAAGAATTCTTCCTGCCTGAGGAAAAACTTGAATTATCCAGGAGAAAGTGTTTAGCCCCTGTTCATGGGCATTATTGTGACATTCCAAGAAATTCCCAGCACCTGCCCATGGGGTTACTGTGACCTTCTTTAGGGAACAGGCTTTAGGCCTGAGCTGAGAAGAAACACCAAGGCCTGACAATTCCCATATTTTTCCTTTTTTCTCTTAAATAAAGCCATGTCCTTATCCCAAAAGATGTTTCTTTGAATCCATCTTTTCTAAAGTGAGACATATTCTATTAGATTGGTCAGATAAGGATGGGGCAATAGCTATGGGCAGCATGAGAACATTGTGGCTCTTCTCATGCAGCCAAGACACTGATGGTCCAGGGCCCTCAGCTTCAGCCAGTTACCCTGAGTTCCCAGCATCTCCATGTCACACAAATGCAGAGGGGGCTGTGGTCTTCCCCATACAAGCAGCACAACCAGGGAGGTTTTTGTTGGTCTCTGTATCACTGTGGGAGGTAACCATGTTGCTTGTAGACAGTAATAAACTCCTCAGGCTCCACCCTGCTGATTTTGAGTGTGAAATCTGTCTGTGCCCCACTGCCACTCAATCTGTCTGGGACCCCAGAGAACTGCTCGGAAACTTCACAGATCAGGAGCTTTGGAGACTGTCTTGGCCTCTGCAGGTACCAATGCAAATAGGTGTTTCCATCACTGCGTAGGAAGCTCTTATTAGACCTCCAGGAGATAGAGACTGAGTTTCCAGGGGTGACAGACAGGGAGTCTAGAGACTGCGTCATTACCATATCATTAGTAGAACCTGAAATTAGAATAATTAAGTTCAGAGTCAGGAATAAGATTCATGAGCAGACTTTAAATGCTTCTTTTAGATTATTAGAAGTTAGATATTTACTATTCTGCATATAATTTTTACTCCATAACCTTGAAATACCAATTTTTGACACTGAACTCCTAAAGAGACTCACATGTAGCTTCCGCCATCCCTTCCACAGATGTCAGTCTTCAGCGGACACAAGTCCTGTCCCATGTGGGATCGTCACCACCACAGAACTAAAGCTCATGCTCCTTTTCTGGAGGACTCCAGGCAGCTCAACATATCTCGGGAGCCTTGGTTCAAGATTTTATCCTGTTTCCTCATCTCCCTTTCTCTTTACCAGGAATCCAGAGCATTAGGAGTCCCAGGAGCTGGACAGGAAACACCATTTTGAGAAGGTTCACTGAGGACAGGGATGGGTCAGGACAGGGACACAGCTGCGTTTTTATCTCAGACTAAGAGAGGAAAGTCCTCCTTAGAGAGCAGTATGCAAATACCCTGATAGAAGCAGCTTTGTAGATAGAGTTAGACAGTTATGTAGACAGTTATGTGAATTTCTAATATTTACCAAAGAATCTGAAGCACCTTGCATGGGAATGAAAGCAGCACAAAAAATTTTTAAGTTTAAAAGAGAATAATACCCAGTTGTTGAGAAATTGTCAGTACAGAGTTTGTGGTCTGGGCAGTTGGAGAAGTGCAGCTAGTATTTCAGAGGAATTGTGGTGAAGAGAAGTGTTTCCAGGACTTTGGGAGTTGAAGAACAATGCTGCTTGTCCTTTCTAGTTAATCACCTAGACAAGGAGATTCCACTCATTCTGCAGTTGATCTGAGAAGTCAGAAAGGGCCAAAGGTTGTTCACCTATCTTTGCTGCCTAAGCACTGCTGAGCACTGGGTATCAGCTAAAAGAATTTGGAACTGTTTTCTTCTATATCATGTAAATGGACTCTGTATAATCATAAAAATAAACAAAAGTACATGGTATTTTAATCTTATGCTAAGTGTATATCTTACAAACTGAAAAGCAGAAACGAAAATTTAAAACAGCACTAACAGGTTATAGGTCATTAGTATTGGTGTCTGAAGTCATTTCACAGATGTAATTCAGACTCATTGTCCTATGTACATTATATCCATAAAGCTTTTATTATGGTGACGGAAACCATTTTTAAGCCAGTTTTCAACAAGTCTTAGAAGATATCTGATTTACTTACATAATCCATGGCTTTATGTCTCATAAGAGTGAATATTATGAGTTTTGTGCCTCAGAATCTGAATAGTTCAAAGTTACTCTTACCTACAATCGAGTGAATGTGCTTTTCTACTACAGCACACATGTACCCTAACTTAAGAAAAGCTTTCCAAGGGAAAGAC
Organism: Typhlomys cinereus; assembly: GCA_023101885.1. Taxonomy (NCBI): domain Eukaryota; kingdom Metazoa; phylum Chordata; class Mammalia; order Rodentia; family Platacanthomyidae; genus Typhlomys; species Typhlomys cinereus. The sequence goes on from JALPQD010000202.1 coordinate 2,888,235, forward strand.
TTCCTTGGAGACTTAGGAAGGGAAAGCAACAGGAACTTTGTACTCTTGTGGCTTGTTTGTGTTTCTTGTTGGTTCTTAAGAGAACTATTTCCATGTAGTATTTCTGCATATGCAAATCTGGATTTTGTTAGATTCTCCTGAGTTATGAACTGAGAATTTACATTCCTGAAAGGATTGCTTTTGGGGTTGGACACACCAAGGTGTCCAAATGACAGGAAGGTGAAGTGTAATCATTATAGTAACAAACATTTCTTACATTTTCATAATCTTGAGAAATTCTTTCTGATAATTTTTCTCTTAATCTTACAACACAAACACTGAAACATATGTCATCACTGCAGATTAAATTTGTTTTCTTTTTTAATCTACTTCTTTCCTTGCAGTGAAAACATTTACCATTTGATCTCTGGTGGCTTACTATATTTACAGAAGTGATTTAAATGTTCAAGGATAATATTTTATATTATCTAGTCTAATGGCCATATTCCTGTTCCAGTTTAAATAATTCTTCTAATCATAATAAACAGATGATTTGGGAATGTGAGTACTTTTGTTTGCTTCTTCATTCATTTCCTTATTTATGGTTTATCTTGTGGCATAGTTTAAATGTCCATAAATTGCTTCAAATCATTATTCTCGTGCCTCTATAGAGGAACAGCACTACATCAACCCATTGCACACTTCATGTGCTCAGATAGTTAAATAACCTTGTTTAGGCATAAATAAGATGCAGAGGCCACTGTGCTCTTCCCCATACAAGCAGCACATTTGGCAACTGGGCTGCTCCAAGCAGGGAGGTTTTTGTTCGTGTCTGTATCACTATGGGAGGTAACCATGTTGCTTGTAGACAGTAATACACTCCCAGATCCTCAGGCTCCACCCTGCTGATTTTGAGTGTGAAATCTGTCTGTGCCCCACTGCCACTGAATCTGTCTGGGACCCCAGAGAACCTCTTGGAAATCTTATCGATCAGGAGTTGTGGAGACCGCCCTGGCCTCTGCAGGAACCACTTTAAGTAGGTGTTTCCATCATTGTATAGGAGGCTCTTATTAGACCTGCAGGAGATGGAGGCTGACTCTCCAAGGGTGACAGACAGGGAGACTGGAGACTGGGTCATCACAACATCACTAATGGAATCTGAAATTAGAAGAGACAAGTTCAAATCAGGTATAAGATTCATGAGCAGACTTTAAATGATTCCTTTAGATTATTTATTGGAAGTTAGATCTTTACTATCTGTATATATTTTTTGTTCCATAAACCAAAATACCAATTTGTACTAAACCAATATACTGAACCCCTAAAGAGACTTCACACTTAGCTTCTGCCATCCCATACCACACGTGTCAGTCTTCAAAGGACACAAGTCCTGCCTCATGTGGGATCTTCACCACCACAGAACTAAGGCTTATGGGCCCTTCCTGTGTCAAACATGCGTGGGCAGCCCTGGGTTCCTGATTTTAACTCCCAGCTTCTGCCTTATTCTCCTTTTCTCGTTCCCTTCTCTCCTTACCAGGAATCCAGAGCATTAGGAGCCCCAAGAGCTGGACAGGAAACTCCATTTTGAGAAGGTCAAATGAGGGCAGGGATGGGTCAGGATAAGGACATAGCTGAGCTTTTATCTCAGACTAGTAGAAGAAGATCCTCCCTAGGGAGCAGTATGCAAATACCCTGGTGGAGGCAGCTGTGCAGATAGAGGGGAGAGCTTCTCATGTTTACAAAAGAATCTGAAGCACTTTGCATGGGAATGAATGCAGCACTATAAAATATTTAGGCTAAAGAGGGAATAATAGCCAGTTGTTCAAAAGTTTTCAGTACAGAGGACACTGTGTTTGTGGTCTGCACACTTTGAGTACAGCTAGCATTTCAGAAGGACTGTGATGAAGAGAAATGTCTCCTGCTCTTTGAGAGTTGAAGATCCATGCTGCCTGTTCTTTCTTGTTAATCAAACAGATAGGCAGTTTCCACCCATTCTGTTGTTGATCTGTGGATCGAGAAAGGGCCAAAAGTAGTTCCCCTGTGTTTGCTGCATAACTAGTGTTGATGCTTGGTAAAAAGCTGAAGGAATTTGGAACTATATCATGTAAATAGCCTCTGCATGATCACGAAAGAAACAGAAGTATGTGGTATTTATATCCTATGTTAAATGTCTATCTCAGAAACTAAAAAGTGGAAATGAAAATTTAAAATGGCACTAACAGGTTAGAGGAAACTTTGGGAAGTGATAGACAGGTCATTGGTATTGGTGTCTGAAGTCGTTTCACAGATGTCACTCAGACTCATTGTCCTGTGTACATTAAACACACAAAGCTTTTTATTATGGTGGTAGAAACCATTTTTAAACCAGATTCCAATAAAGGGTAGAAGATACCTGATTTACTTACATAATCATTGGCTCCATGTCTTATAAGAGTAAATATTATTAACTTTGTGCCTCAAAACCTGAATATGAAGTTTGAAGTTACTGTTCAAACTATCTAGTGAATGTACTTTGCTACTATGACATACATGTACCCAAGAAGTAAGAAAATCTTTCCAAGAGAAAGATTTCCTTGGACACATAGGAAGGAAAAATTATCAGGAAATTTGTACTATGTTTGTTTGCTTGTTTCTTATTGTCTCTTAAAAACCCCTTTCTGAAGTATTTGTGAATATGGATATCCATTAATTAATAAATTCATAATGAAAATGCAGATATATACAATTCAATTCTATTCCGTTGTACAGAGAAGTTAAATTAATTACATTTTTGAGTAACTGAGTAATATCATAGTAAATATGATAACCTAGGCCCATGAAGAGAAATAACACATGTTCCCTGTCATTGCATATAATTCTTAGTTTTTTTCCTTTTAATTTGTTTTGTCACTAAATCATGGAAGCTGGAAAGGGACTCTGAGGAGATTTGGGATGGTGAGGAGAGTTCTTTGTCTTCTGAAGTATGTAGTAGAAATCATGTGATGTGAGAGAGGACGATTCAGGATGAAAAAATTTACAGGACTGAGGGTAGAAGAAACTGGAAAGTAGAAGGTAGTGAAACAGATTTTCTAAATCTAAGAAACCTACGATTTTCTAAGTCTATGAATAATAATGCTCTTTGAACAGAATCATACCATATATTTACATTATGCTTCTTCCACAACCAAAGGTTAGCAATGGAAAATCCCTAAGCTAGGTCTGGGAAAGCTCCTTGTTTGCTATTGGTCAGGGAGACTAATGGAACCACTCTCCAAACAATACAGGACATTGGCATTGCATTGTGTTGCCCACCAGAGTTGGATCATAAGCACACGTTACTGGAAACATCACACATTTTCATTGCAGAACAAGTTGGGAATGAGCTGCAAGTTTTCTTCCTTCCAGTTCTACAATGCTAACTGTCAGAAGAGGAAAGACAGTAGTGATTCCTCTCAGATCCTAAACTAAGAAGTATGATATGATCTGTCTAGAAAGATATGCCCTTTGGTGTAATTGTGGCATGGTTGTTACGCAGGTGACCAGAAGTTTTCTGATGAGACATATGGGCTGTCTATAGAAGGAACTAAAACATAGTACTTCAGATGGGATACCGTGATGATATCATAAGAAGTTGGAGCAAGAGGTGGAGATTTTTTCTGGTGATTGTTAAACAGACTTAATATCAAAATGCCTTTTACATCTTTAAGTCTCTTCCCATAGATTAGTGCTGATCTCAGCCTTCATCAGGGAAACTTCAATTGCAATTGGGACTGTTAGTGAGGAGACTTAAGCTAAGCCAAAGTGCTGTGAACAAATTTCTGTTCAGTGATCAGCCTTAGACAGGACAAAAACATCAACTTATCAAGGCTCAGAGAATATCTCAGAGGTGGTGAAAAGAATCAAAGAGCCAGGGTGTCTCAAGGAGTATTGTGAGCAGTCTTCTAGACATAGCACAGCAGTTGTGTCTATGAAATCATTGTAGCTGGGCAGAGCAGACCCAACAGGTGTCTCAGTTGCCTGTCAGTTGTTGAGAATAATTTTAATGGAGGGATGAAGGTCAGAAAGTCTTGTTGAATTGAGATGAATATTCATTCAGCTTTGCTTCTACCATGCATGATTGCTGAGAGGCGCTCGACCACCACACTCTGGAAGATCTATCAATATCACATTTGTTGCAGTTGGCAAAGTCTGAACATGTAGACCTTGAGTTTTAATCAAGGGACTCTTATTTCAGAGCCCCAACTACAACCAACTGCTCCAAGTTCTCTACTAGCCCTGTTTTGCATAGATGCAAAGCTTACTTGGTTTCTACACAGATTGAACCACCCTGAGCAAGGAAATTTTCGTTAGTGTGGGAGATAAAAATAAACCTTGACAGCAGTAATAAACCCCAGCATTCTCAGGCTTCACCCTGTGGATTTTGAGGGTGAAATCGGTCCTTGATCTACTGTCAGTGAATGTCTCTGGGTCCCAGGGCATCAGCAGCTCCAGGAGATGAACAAGGCACTTCAGTCTTGAAGGTAAATTGAAGAGTGTGTTCAGTCCAGGCAAGATTACAGTTGAACTTTTATTTCTAACTTGCAGGGAAGGTCCTCCCTGGGGAACTACATGCAAATATCAGATGAATGCAGCTGTGTAGAGAGGGGGAACCACATTTCCGTGAATGCGAAAAACTATGAAATTTTTTCCATATCAGGAATGAAACCAGGAGAACAACATATGTTTCATGATTGGAGAATAATGAGATGGCAATAAATGATGAATCTGGAAAATAGGGGGTGGCTTTGGCTCACATCATAAATGCTCAGGTGCAGTGGAAGGAGTGAGAAGGGGAACAATGAATCCAGACATTTCTCTGGGAAATGAACCACTGTGCTGTTTGCCCCCTATAGTTAACCTCACTGACAAAGAGCTACGAAATCTACTGCTATTCTAGAGAGTCAAAATGAGAACAAGACAGTTCATGTGTATTTTTGTTCCTTAATCTCTGTCTTAATGGTGTAAAAATATGAAAAGAAGGGGCTGGCAAGATAGATCAATGGGAAAGGCATCTGTTCACAATCCCGGCTATGTGAATTTAATCTGTTGAAGCTCACGAGTATGGAAGGAGAGGACTGAATTCCAAAGAAGTCGTTCTCTGACCTCCCCAGGCACCATAACATGTTACTTCTCTCTATACTACTTTCCTCTTCTTGCTAATAAAACAAAAAAATCTTTTTAAAAAACATTAAATGCCAGCGCCAAGAACTAACAGTTCACTATAGACATGTGAATCATATTCTACATGAATAAAAAAATGCCCAAAGTGCCAAGAAAGGAGAATAACATGTTAACTATCATAATTTATAAAAGAAAACAGTATTAAAATAATATTAGGGCTGGAGAGGTGGCTCAGAGGTTAAGCCTGCGCCTTGCAGGCGGAAGGTCCTGAGTTCGGATCCCAGATCCCACGTATAGACGCCAGGTGGAAGCGGGGGCGGCCTGCGCTTCTGGTCCTGGTAGGGCGGAGCCTGTGAATCCCGGGGCAGAAGGAGGTGGAGGAGTCCATGGTGGTTCGCGAATTCGTCCGTGGTTCTACACATACACACACACACACACACACACACACACACACACACATGCGCGCGCACATACACACGCATATGCACACAGTTGAATAAATAATAATAAAAAAATTTAAAATAATATTAAATGAAGTTAAGAATATTAGTGGGTATGGTGATGGACAGGTCTCTGCTGTTTTTTTTTATTGATTCACAGGAGATTTCAGACTCTTGTTTTATATCTATGAGCTTTGCATAGCTCTGCATGAGGTGACTGTATTTTATGAGAGAGATTGCATGAACTGAATGAACAGGGCATCTGCCACTCCACTGCCAGCTCTCTCATGTACTTGGTGACTGACCTGGGATTTGGTATCTGAAGGAAAACAAAGAAGCAAGCAAACAAACAAACAGTTTGAATATAAGGCAAATTTTTCTCAGCATTTGCTCAATTGTTTGTTCAAAAAAATTAGTATTGGGCCCAGAGTCATGGCAAGACAGCTCTTCCCTATCAGGCCCTAGTTATTCTAGCCTAATTCTCTGTGAACCATTTCATTCTGGAACATTCTTCATGGCTCCTGAAATTTTTTTCTCATCTCTAGCAGGCTTGTTGGAATTGGTTTGTGCTGCCTGGTCTGACCCAGGGGCCAGGAGCCATGGGTCCATGTTCTTCCAACTCACACACCCTACATCTGGCTCCTTTGATCTAACAGGCTCCAAGTCCTCACTGTAGTCACCACCTCTCCACTAGCCGCACCAAGCTGCAGAAAGTGAACTGGCAAGTGTGTTAACTGGCATGACAGAGATGTTCATGGAGGGTCTAGGTCATCTGTGTATTACTAGGAGAAGTTTAGTCACTTTTACTTTTACTTTTCTGTCATTCATGTCTTAAGTGAATTACTGTTCAGATGTAAAACTCTTTTAGATGTTCATAAACATTGAACTTATTTTTTTGCCAATTTTTCCCTTTAAACTCTGGCTTGACAGAAATCTTGCCTCATTTTCTATGAGTTGGTCTGAGTAGCCTTTCATATGTGATCACTCTTATAATGACCCCCTGCCCTGCTGCCTCACCACACTGGAAGTCTTTAGTATGCTGGAAACCTCAGTTTCATGTTAAAGAAAATCATTCAAATCTGTGAGCACATCTATTACCTCATCAACAGCATATGTCAACATGGAGTTCATGAAACCACATAAATGCCTTTTACATGTCTGGTGGTCTCTACATTATCTTCTTTATGAACACACCTGTGAGCACAGATTCATATGCACAGTGAATTGAGCTTCAAGTGCCAAGCCTCTCGTGCTTTTTCCTATTACTAATTCCTATCCTTCTCTGTTCTCCTCTGATTTGAATGAGGACCTTAAATTTCATGACCACATGTCCCCACTGGCTCCCGAATTATTCCAACAGAGACTGATTTTCTTTACTGCCTCATGTTATGCAGCGTTTGTTCCAGGGATGGACAGTTTCCTGTCCTCTTCTCTGCTCTGTGCACTCAGACTTGTCTCATGTCAGGTTTTCAGGGGCCTTTTAAGTTCTTGTTTGATGATATTTCTGATGACGTGAGGATCTTTTAACTTGAATATCATTTTTCTGCAGTGAGACATCACTAAGTACATAATCTGTATGATGTTTTCCTTCTTCTGTATCAAAGGTGTAACCAGAGGCCTAGCCTTTATTGCTTTTCTCTTTTACCTTGTTCTCTCATTTTTTGGCTCCTGGATACCATGCAAATGAAGAATCTGAATCTATCCTTATTCTGTCTCACCTTTTATAATGTCAGTGAGACCATATTCTTTACAAATGTATCACTGACCATTTTCCTAAAAGCACATAAATGTCACGGTGCACAAGATCTAAAATAAAATTTCTGTACTGTGGTCCAGTCTTATTCACGAATATATATGATACCTCAGAAATTCTGAGATTGTAGGAGCCAGAGGATGTGTTGTTGCACAGCAAGAAGACATCTAGTCAAGACATAGACATCCCATTTACACACTTTGGCACATGTGGGACCTGCACAGAGTTGAATCTGTCAGCATTTCATCATGAACATGGGAGATAATGATGATGCCTCATCCCCTCTTGAAGGACTATGGAAATGTCTTATTTGCTTCTGTAGCCATAGCAAGTAGGATTGGGCAGCTCATATAAGACACTAAGAGAAAAAACAGTCTCTATGTTCAATATTGTACACATGGTTTGCATATTTGTACTGGGCCTAGGTTTTTCTCTTTGTGTGTCTAGACAGATTTCATAGTGTGCGTTATGTCGTATTCAGATGCAGGTGTCAACTTGATGGTTGAAGGTTCAAACTCTGGGCACATTTGTAAAGCTCCAAGCAAGCTTCATTAGATTGTGTAGTTGATTGGAAGTCCCAGCCTATGGTGAGTAAGATCAGTCCATGGACTAGTGAATAAGATGGAGGGAACTAGCTAAGTAAGTCGGCATCCTTCTGCATATTTGGCTAGATAAGCTGGTAAGGTGAGCATTGTCTCTCTCCATCAGTCTTGTGACTTTGGTGTGGTTAGTTCTCTCAGCCCTTGGGGGTGTTGTGTATTCCTCTTCCAAGTTTGCTAAGAAAGTGTAACTAGACAATTATAAGTGAAATAAAAACCCTTGTTTCCTTAAGCTGTTGTGATTTTTTTTAGCAGCAATGCAGACTAACTGTAACATTTTTTTAATTTTATTTCTTCCACTCATACAAAGTTGATAAGTACCCCATTCTCCTCCTCCCTCCATGCCTCCCTGGATCCTTTTGCTCCCTCACCACCTTTTCCCTTTCCATTCCCCCCTCCCTCCCTTTCTCCCAGTGCCCCCCATCCCATTCCTAGAGCATCCTTTAGTGTGCATGTCAAACTTCCCTCTGGGTCCTCCTCTCTGGTGAGGTGTAAGAACTCAGTGGCATTGTCTAGAGCTCTTTTTTTTGTGTGTACCCCTTTAGTATAGGAACACTAGCATGGCTGTTATTCCCTTGCCTCTAAGGATGATAATGCCTGTGATCCATGCTAGACTTTGGGGGTTCAGTGATATGTTGGTCGTTGTGCAGGTCATGCAAAGTCCTATTATGATTACTTCAGCCCTAACTTGTATGGAGTACCTTGCACATCATTGCTCCTCCCCATCTTTAGGCTCTTACAATCTTACAGCCCATTCTTCCACAAATTTCCCTGAGCTTTAGGATGGGAAGAGATTAGGCTGGCCTGGTTCCAGGTGGTTGATGAAGAGTCTCTGATTTTCCGAATTATGGTTTGTTGATTTTTTTTTTCAGTTTTGCTGCTCCTGCACCGCCCTTGGCTCCATCCTGGTGGGTATTGGATGTCACACCCTGGTGGAGATAAAAGGCTGTTAAAATAGAGTCTTATTATAAGAGTAGATTCAAAGGTAGATGGAATAAGAGTAGGAGACCATTTGCAGGATGGTTACCTTCTATCTGCCAGACTCTATGCCCTCCCTTTCTGGTGAGATCATACCCCATCAGATGTAAGTGACTAGTAAGGAAAGTCTACAAGCCCAACCAGATGTCTCATTACTTAGTTATAGTCCATGATGGTGGCCTATTTTCTCTGCTGTAGCATGATCCCCTCTCTCCTTGTTTCTGGTGGGGTCCTCCTTCCCCTTTCCTCCCTGCTTACAATCTTTGCAATTACTGTATTAGAGAGATTTATCTTTGAGTGTGTCACTAAGTGGGTTTGGTACTAGGAGCCACCTATTAGGGAGTACATACAGTGCTTGATTTTCTGTGTCTGGGATACTTCATTCAATATAATTTTTTCTAATTCCATCCATTACCCAGGAAATTTCATTAATTCATCATTTTTGATGGCTGAGTAGTATTCCATTGTATAAATGTGTCCACATTTTCCTTATCCACTCGTCAACTGTTGGGCATTTGGATTGATTCCATGACTTTGCTATTGTACACAGTGCTGTTATGAACATGGTCGTGCTTGTGCTAACAAGATGAATTTTTGCTGTATGGGGGATTAATCCCAAAAGTGGAATAGCAGGGTTATGGCATTTCAATTTTTAACTTTTTTAAGAATCGCAGACAGCTCGCTAGAGTGGTTATATAAGTCTGCATTCTCACGAGCAATGTAGGAGAGTTCCCCTCTCTCCACATCCTCTCCAGTATTTGGTGTTGTTTGTATTGTGGATTTTTGCCATCCTGACCAGGGTGAGATGATATCTCAGGGAGGTTTTGATTTGCATTTCCCTGATGGCTAAGGATGTGGATCATTTTTTAAGATATTTGTTAGACATTTTAATTTCGTCCTTGGTAAAGTTTCTTTTAAGTTCCAAGGCCCATTTTTTAATTTTTATTTTTTTTTGTATTTCTTTTTTTTTTATTTCCACTCATACAAACTTAACAGGTACACCGGTCCCCTCCCTCCTTCCAACCTCTCACCACCCTGTGCCCCCTCTCCTCCCCATCCCCAAATGCCTCCCCCTCCCATCCCCAAGCATTCTTTAATGTGCATGCCTGACTGTCCTCTGGGTCCTCCTCTCCTATGAGGTGCAAAGACCCAGTGGCATTTTCCAGAACCATTTCCTGTGTTCCACTTAAGCATAGGAACACTACTGTGGCCATCAATCCCTTGCCTCCAAGGATCCTAGTGCCTTTAACAAATGCTAGACTTTGTGGGGTCAATAGTGTGTTGGACATTGTGCAGAGGATGCAAAGTCTAATTATGATTGCTTCAGCCCTAACTTGTGTGGAGTATCTTGCATGTCATTGCTCCTCCCATCCTTGTGCTTATACAATCTTACCACCCCCTCTTCCGCAAATTTTCCTGAGCTTCAGGATGGGGAGAGATTAGGCTGGCCTAGTTCCAAGTGGTTGATATAGAGTTTCTGAAGTTCTGGATTATGGTTTGTTGATTTTTTTTTTCAGTTTTGCTGCTCCTGCAATTCCCTTCACTCCATCCTGATGGGTATTGGATGTCACCCCCTGGCAAGGCCCTTTTTATAATTGGCCCATTTGTTTCCTTGGTATTTAGTTTTGTAAGTTCTTTGTGCACTCTGGTTAATAGAGCTCTATCAGATATGTAGTTAGTGAAGATTTTCTCCCATTCTGTGGGTTGCCTATGTGCTTGAGTTATAATCTCTTTATCTGAACAGAAGCTCTTTAATTTCATAAGATCCCATCTGTTGAGTGTTGTTTGTATTGACTATGCAATTGGATTTCCGACTAGGAACTGTTGGCCTAGTCCAATCAGCTCAAGGGAGTTCCCTATCCTTTCAACTAAGGTTTATGTAGTCTCTGGCCTTATATTGAGGTCCTTGATCCATTTGTAATTAAGTCTTTTACATGGTAACAAATACGGGTCCTGTTTTAATCTTCTGTATGTGGACATCCAGTTTTGCCAGCACCATTTGTTGAAGATGCTGTTTTTTTTCCATTGGATTTTTTGGGCCCCTTTGTCAAAGATCAAATGGCTGTGGTTGTGTGGGCTTATATCTGGGTCTTCAACACTTATCCATTGATCTGTGTGTCTATTTTAGAGCTAGTACAAGGCTGTTTTTATAACTATGGATTTGTAGTATAGACTAAGGTTTAGTGATACCTCCAGCATTGTTTTTGTTACTCAGGATTGTTTTTGCTATCCTGGATCTTTTGTGCCTCCATATGAATTTTGAGATTGTTTGATCAACCTATTTAAAGAATTGTTTTGGGAATTTGATTGGTATAGCATTGAACTTGTATATTGTCTTTGGTAGGATGGTCCTTTTTATGGTATTGATTCTGCCAATCCAGGAATATGGGAGGTGTTTCCACTTTCTGGTGTCTTCTGCTATTTCTTTCTTTAGGGTTTTAAAGTTTTCATTGTAAATGTCTCTTACTTCCTTGGTTAGGTTTATATCAAGATATTTCATTTTTTAGGGGCTATAGTAAATGGGATTGTTTCTCTCAGGGCTTTTTCACTTCTTTCATTCTGGGCATACAGGAAGGCCACTGATTTTTGTACATTTATTTTGTATCCTGCCACCCTGCTGAACTTCTGTATTAGTTCCAGGAGCTTCCTGGTGGAGTTTTTAGGATCAGTTTTTAGGATGATTATCTCATCTGCATAACTGCAACATTTTAGAATGGTACCCTTGCTATACATAAAATATAAGAATATCATGGCAGCACCCCGTCTTTCTGTCCATATGGCTGTGATACCTTTGGTCCTAATGCAAGGATATTGTCTGAAATATCAAGAGAGGCATCTTTAAGTCTGTATATCTACGGCTGAAGTTGATCGTGGAAAGTTCAGACACAGCGGATCCCACAGTTTCTTCAGCACAAACTTCCTGGAAACCTCAAGCCTGGCTGCATCTGAGGAAAGCTCTCAGCAGGTGGAGGCTGCTAGCACCAGGAGCAGCTGGGGCAGCCCAGCCTCACACTTCTGCTCCAGGGGTAGTCCATGTCGTGGTGTACATCACTGTGGAAAGTGGGTTGTAACCCTGCTGACAGTAATAAGGGGCAAGATCTTCAGGCTTCAGGTGCTGCTGATGAGGATGAAATCTGTCCCTGATCCACTGCTGATAAACGAGGGAATTCCAGAGATGGTCTGGGTTCCATAGGTGATGATGAGCTTTGGAACCTGGTTAGGTTTTTGCTGGTACAAGTGTAAGTATGTATCAACATACTGGCTGGCCCTGCACTTGATGGAGACTGTTTCTCCTGGAGTCATAGACAGGATGGCTAGAGACTGGGTCAGCACAACATCACTTCTGGAGGCTGAAACCACACATAAAGCATTAGTAGTAGAAAATACAAAAAAATTATAGATTTCACATCTAAATATCATTTCAGTGATATTTATATAGGATTTCCCAGTGTAAAAAAGTACGTGTTTCAATATATTTTATCTTCATCCAGGTCTTACCTGAAACCCAGACAAGCAGAAGCCCAAGGAGCTGTGATGGAAACAGCATCTTCCCTTTTTCATTGTGCATGTAACTCAAGCACAGCACGGGGAAAGATCTCTTTATAATATTCCAAGAGGAGATTCTTAAAGAAATTAAAGATTGAAATGCCATATGACCCTGCTATTCCACTTTTGGGAATAACCCCCCATGCAGCAGAGGTTCGCCTCAATAGCACCAGCACGACTATGATCTCACCAGAAGGGGAGGGCATATAGTCTGGCAGATGAAAAGAGATCATTTTGCAAATGGGTGACTGATCTCTCCCTCACCGAGGTTTCCTGCTTTTATTACATCTACCTTGAATGTGCTATTATAACAAGACTCCAGTTTAACAGTTTTTTGTCTCTGACCAGGGGGTGACATACAGTGCCCATCAGGATGGAGTGAAGGGCATTGCAGGAGCAGCAAAACTGCAAAAGAAAATCAACAAACCACAATCCAGAACTTCAGAGACTCTATATCATCCACATAGAACTAAGCCAGCCTAATCTCCCCCCATCCTGAAGCTCAGGGACATTTGCGGAAGATGGGGCGGTAAGATTGTAAGAGCAAAAGGATGGGGGGAGCAATGATTTGAAGAGTCTCCACACTAGATAGGGCTGAAGCAATCATAATAGGACTTTACATGCCCTACGCCATGTCCGTCACACTATTGACCTCACAAAGTCTACATCGGCTAAAAGCACCAAGATCCTTGGAGGCAAGGGATTGATGGCCACAGTAGTGTTCCTATGCTTAAGGGGAACACGAGAAAGGGTTCAGGGAAATGCCACTGGGTCCTTTTACGTCATCAGAAAGGAGGACCAAGAGGAGAGTTAGGCATACACAATAAAGGACTCTCTGGGAATTGGGGGGGGGGAGTACTGGGAGATGGGGAGGGAGGGAGGGGGAGCACGGGGTTCGGGGGGAGGAGGAGGGGGAAGGGAACTGGTCTACCTATTAAGTTTGTATGAGCGGAAATAATAATAAAAATGTTATAAAAATATTCCAAGAGGCAGGAACCCTCCAAATGAAAGAAATACTTATGCAGGTGATTGGATTTCATATTCTTTAAAAACTGAACTATATATATGGAGAGCAGGTCTCTTACCTGAGCACATCCTGTGATTCTGTCTCCCTCTGCTGGTCATCTGAGGAGATGTGCAGACAGCGCTCCACAGGGTCCTGTGCTGAGCATTGGGCCTTAGCCCTTGTCACTGTGCAGGGAGGAAATGAAGCATTAAGGGGCGTGGCCTAATGTAAGCTCTGCTGTTCAAGTGGGGTGACCTTGAAGGGCACATTGGGCTTACCCTCTATTCTTCTTATCTGCCCCACTGCTATGGTCCTGGACAATTTGTTCCTTCCATGATGCAGTATCTAAATGTAGGTCAAAAAGTACCAGGCTAATTACTGTACACTGAAACCTGTGAATCAAATCAACCTTTTGTTTTAAATTCATTGCCACAGGCTTTTGTGTTTGTAATGGAAAACTGACTGACACACTCAAAAATACCTTCTGTTCCAAAAATATTTGTGATACAGGGTACAAAACGTAATTGCTGCTCCTAGAATATTATAAGAAGACCTTTCAATGTGCTGTTCATAAGCCACATGCACTAGGGAAAGTGGAAGATGCCATTCCTATCATAGCTCCTTGGGCTTCTGCTCCTCTGGGTTTAAAGTAAGAAGATCTGTACCAACAGACAATATATTTGAATAGAATAGAATTATACATAGTCATCAATAGTGCATAGTTACAAGTGCATTAGAGACACATTTTCGCTATAACTAATTTATTATTGAATATTTTATTAAATCTGGATCAGCAAAATAGCTCAGTTTGTAGAGTGCCTGATCCTAAATCTGGTCATGTGAGTTTGAATCCCAGAAGCCCCATATTGTGGGAAGGCAGAACATTGAATTCTGAAAGTTCGTGCTGAAAGTATGTTCCATTGCACGCCTGTGAGTGACACCCTCTTTCTGCTTCCTTCTCCATTTGCAAGTGAATCAATAAGCAATAAAAGTCATTTTTGATTAAAAGTGTCATTATAGATAATTTGTGGTACAAGAATATTTGCAAGACCTGTGCACATCTATTGACTTTAACCTTCATTTTCTCTTTTGAAGTTTTATTCCTTCACTGTTTCATGTACATGTGCACTTTACCAATCACATTTTCTCTTCTCTGAGCAGTAAGCATTTCCCTGGAGCTCTACCACATTTCTTAACATTTCTATTTCAAATTCCTTTTTCAAATTGCTGAATTTTGAATAATGGATAACGCTTAATTAATTTTAAAATAGGAAGAGACAATGGTTCTCTCATCTTTATTTGAAAGAAGAGTTGTCTGAATGACCCTGTTTGTAGATGAAGGTCTATTTAATTTTTTTCACTTGTCTCTCTTCAGGGAATACAACAACCTTATGGTTACTGTATATTCAAGTGAGTTTTGAGAACTAGCAGAATGATTTTTTGGGATTTCCCATATCTTTTTATTTTCTATTATCATAACAATATCAATTCTTTTGTTTGGGTATATAGAATAGCTATCATAAATTTCTGATTCATGAATATGGTATATTCTTCTTTTAATTGGTTCTTATTAACTTCTTCTTTGTAGTATTTAATTTCTGGGATTACATATTTCTTGAAGCAACTATATGAAGCATGTTCAAAAGCATGTATTTTCACTGTACATTTACTTTACAATCTATCATCAATTGACAACGTAAGTGGCTATAAATAGCTGCCATCAATTACTTATATCACAGAGAAAGAAATTCATGCCACATCTTTAGTACTTAGTACAGTAGCTTTCAGGAAAGAATAACTGATTAAACCATATACTTTATTGTGGTCTATAGCTAACCTTTCTCCAAAATAAGAAGCTTCATTTTGCTTCCATTTTGTCCCTGAATTAAGTGTGAGAGAGCTTAACATGAATACTCTCATCCCCAGGAGAGATTTTCACATGAAAGCACTAAAGGAAGATTTCAGAGGACTTGCAGCTTTTCTGAGGCCTCTTGGCTCATGGCCTGTGCAGGAGTCAGCTGGGCTCTGAGGTTTTCTATGGGGAAGTAACACTGCGGTGTCCAAGCCACTCAATACATCAGTAACTGTTGGCATTGTTTCTCTGCACATCAGTGATGGTGAACATCAAATCTGCCCTAGAACATCCAGCTGCCACTGAACCCCCATGGAGCTTCTGAAGCCAGAGTAGATGTGCTATGAACCAGCATTGTAGGAGACTGGCCTGGGGTCTGCTGATGCCAACAGTACTGAGATTTGTCATTAGGATAGTGTGGCAGGTGATGGTGATCATGTCTCTGGGATTCATGGACAGAGTGGGAAGACACTGGGTGCTGCTCACTTTCAAACCTGCAGTTCCATAAGCTCAAACACAGGCTCTATTGGAATGAATGAAGGAATACAAATCACAAATACCAAAGACAGTACGTATGATTAGTTTCCCTGGGGGGAGGAACTTGTCTCAGGATTAAGGATGAGACCCTCTTGGACTTCTTGTGATGAATAGCAGAGAATCATTACTTGAAGAATGATTCTCCCTATTACTATTCTCAAATGCTAGAAATAACAGAAAACACAAATAGGAGATGAAGATTGCATCTTGCTGGGTGAGTTCTGAGTCACCCTCTGTGATCTGTTTCCAGTCCTGTGACCTCCATTTAGATCATTTCAGATAAGGGAACTTTCAGGCAGAGGGTTATACAAGCAGGTTCAGTTATACCCTAAAACAGTTTTACCCTGAATAGAAAGTTGCTTCCTTTCTTTATCATCAATTGAAGTATCAGAGGAACCAGAACACATTGGTAGAACATTCTGGGGGAAAAAGGACACCTCACAGTCAACAGTGGGCCATGCGATATTTAATAGTTTAATAGTTGACTTCATCCTGACTAACAACACAAAATTAAGAGAATCAATGAATTCCAAGGGTTATGGTAGCAATATAGTCTCAGTGGCTGGAGAGATAGCTGAGGGGTTAAGCCTTTGCCCCACAAGCCGAATCAGATCCTGGATGCCACATAAATAAGCAATGGCAGTGGCCTGCATTTCCAGCCCTGGAGGTGGAGCCAGGAAAACCCCTGATTAAATCCATAATGAGCATGGGAAACCACAGATGTAATGATTAAAGAGGTACAATAACCAGGGTGACTTCTGACATCTCTTTGGGCATCCACAGGCACCACAGTGCCCTGGTCTACATGCAGCTACACAGAGCTACACACACATGCACCGGACACACACACACACACACACACACACACACACACACACACACACACACACACGGGAAAGATGAAACTTCTGACTGCAGCAGTTGTCACAAGATCTGCTTTGGTCCATGTGCTGAGTCTGTGGTGCTGATGTGGGTCTTTCTCTGGAATCCCTGGTTCCTGCAGCCTCTGAGAGGATGTCGTTTGCATCTGCCTTGAACTGATGCCTGGCACCTCCCTACCACGCAGTTAGATTGCAGCAGTTTACCCGTCCAGAGTGGATGAAACTTTGGACATGGTAAGAGAAGTCTTCTTGGTTTACCCTCTGCGACCCTCCATCTCATAAAGGACTCCACGCTGTAGGAAGCACAAGGGACACGGGGCATGTTTGTCCTTATCATGTAGGAGAGCTTGGGGAGTGTCTGCCAGGAGAGGATTCCTAGAGCAGTTCAGAGCCACAGGTTGCAGACATGGATGATTATTACAGAGAGAAAATGAGAAGTGTGTGGAAAGAGAGCACATTCCAACTGCTTTCCCTGCTGGCAGGCGGGAGGCCAAGGTGGATCTCAGAACACTGTCAAGTCAGGATGGACCCAGGACCACCCACTTCAGCCACAGCCCAGGAACCCCTTCTTTTCTTATTTTCCAGTTTCTACATTTCACTAAAGCACCAGCCAGAAGCACCTGAAGATCCCTGATCATTTTAAAATTGATTTCATGATCTTTTGAGTGATTTCTTCTTGAATAGCTCATCTCTAGAGCACGGCGATTAGCACAGACACTATAGTAGAGAATGAACTAAAGACGGTAGGAAATGACTCATGGGAAGCCCAGGTGCAGGTCAGATAGTGGAGGCTTTTCTCATCATGAAAGTTCATCAGTAGTATTTTCCTTTACCAGGGTCATGGTTGGTGCTATCTATATCTTCTAGTTTCTCTCCCTCCTTCTTCAGTGCATATGGCATTCATAGACCAAAATTTTGGTTATTTCTGAGACAGTATTAATGTAATTTTCTTACAAGACCATGTTTATAAAAACTCAAAATCTACACTGGATATGTAATTTTTCCACGGGACCATTTGTTCAAATTTTGTTTCTCATTAGTGATGTTACCTAGGGAGTGATGGAAACTTTAGGACATGGGACAAGCCTGGAAGAAGGAGGTTCCTGGGGCTCATCCCTGCTTCTACACATACTCCTGGCTTATCTCTCTCTCTCTCTCTCTCTCTCTCTCTCTCTCTCTCTCTCTCTCTCTCTCTCTCTCTCTTCCCCCTGCCTCTGATCTACTATATGGTAGGCTGTTTTCCTTCACCAGCAATCTAGCCTGTCATATTCCACCAGTGTTTCAGCTCATAAGTAGAGCTAGAGGCTACAGACTGAAATCTCCTTAACCTTGAGCTAAAATCAATCTTTCCATTTTAAACTGTTCCTTTCAAGGGTTTGTCAGTATGGTGAGAATAATAGACTACATAGTACAACCTCCAATTCATATAGCTAGAGAAAAAATAACACAAAAATACTACCTGCATGCTCACTGAAGAAATAATTAGTGGTTACAATCAAAATTTTAAATTACTCATGACATGACTTAAAGAAAATACACATGGAAAATTGTGGGAATCTCAACCTCTATGTATATACCACTTAATATATTGGCTCTGATGTATGTAATTATAAAGTGTGTGAATCCTAGTAGAAGCTGGTAAAAACTGGTTGACACTTTCTATATATTATTTTGAAAATACTTAGAATATTGGATTATTTCAAAGCACGTGTGTGTATGCATGCATGTGTGTGTGTGTGTGTGTGTGTGTGTGTGTGTGTGTGTGTGTGTGTAGAACCACGGGCATATTAGGAACCACCATGGACACCTCCACCTCCTCCTTGTTTACTCTGCCCGGGGATTCACAGGCTCGCCCTACCAGGACCAGAAGCGCAGGCCGCCCCCGCTTCCGCTTGGCTATACATGGGGTCTAGGATCCGAACTCCGGACTTTCTGCCTGCAAGGCAGAGGCTTAACCCCTGAGCCACCTCTCCAGCGCCCATATTTTTGAAAACCTTTTGTAACTATGAACTATTGTTCTTGCAAACATTTGATAGTATTCGTAGCTTAACTATATTTTCAGATGGAATTTTAAAAATCTGGAACAATTCACATTTCCAACTCCTTTTTGGTCTGTATTCCCAGCAGAGGGAGACATAAAACTGTACAAAGTTTTCAAAATTAACAAATTTGTCAAACTCCTCAAGATTCGCTGCATCTGAGAAATGTCTGAAGCAGGGGCAACACCTCCCTCCAGGAGGAGCTGGGCCAGCCTAGGCTCAGGCTGCTGCTTCCCTTGGTGCTTTGTGCTGTGCTGTCAATCACTGGGCAGGGGGTGGTGGTAACACTGCTGACAGTAACAAGCTGCAGCTGCTGATGTGACGATGAATCTGTCCTGGACCAGAGATGACTGCAAAGTGTGTGATGAGAAGCTTTGCAGCCTGTTTTCTTTTTTCTTTTTGGAACCAGTGAAAGCTTGTATTATGTTCTGGACAGCAGTTGATGGAGATTGATTCTGCTAGAGTCACCGACAGGATGACTGGAGATTGGTCACCACTGTCACCTCTGGATGCTAAAAACACAAGAATATGAGCGATAGAGAGGAAAATAATTATTTTATATTTTCTAAATTTCAGATCTCAAAATCGATACAGATTCCATGTGGTGCAGGTATAGCAGTAAAGGAAGTAAATCAGGCATTTAAATAACATTCCCCAGTTATTCTTTTTGCATAAATATCCTATCTGAGACCCAGAAGAGAAGCCCAAGAAGCAGGAGATGGTACAGCATATTTGATGTTCCCTCAGTTTTGCACAATGTTTATGGGGATTACCAGAGAAGACCTATTGGGGAATTTAAACTGAAGAAGCACTTCCAAATAATGTGATTTCAGATTTGTTTTTTCTAGTCCAGATCAAGAGTTTATTTCCAGGTGATCGGTTTTTCTTATTACCACACATTCTTTTCTAAGGAAAATTTTTCTCCTGTGCGCAAAGCTCTCATTATAAATTAAGTTTGATAAGATCATGTTAGAGACATACTTATGAGTGTTTTTAACCTATAAAGATCCATAGAAAATTTTACAAACCAAGATGGGAGATAGGTCTTATGTAGTGTCATTCTGCATAAAGAGTTTACCAGCAATGATGAAGCAATTTGTCCACCAAGAAGGCATTAACAATTTCCCAGATTGAAAGAATTCTGGAGTAGAATAAGTAAATTACAAAAGATTTGAGAAACAATGGAAAACAAAGTAGACATCTGTGCTCAAGAAAGAACACACTTCATCAGTGAAACACATGTTCCTGTAAGCTTGACTGAAAGAACATATTTTGTAGAGAAGGAAAGCAAATGGAGGCAGGCTATACATGTGGCATGCATTCAGTAAACTAGAATTTAGATCAACAAAAACGAAAAAACAGGTAAAGTGAAATGAGTTAAATAATAGTCAATGTCCAACTGGATTGTCCAACTTAACAGAGCTTACATAGCTGATACACAAATAAGTGATGAAGGCACGTAAGGCATGGTGGGTAAAGGATGTGGCCCGTCCTCCAGCAAATCACCTCTGCAGCTCTGGGTGCTGAGAGACCTTTCCACACCCTCCTCTTGTTTTCATTGTGATAACAAAGCTGTTGCTATGGGCAAGATGAGAACATTGTGGCGCTTCTCATGGCAGCCAGACAACTGATGGTCCAAAGCCCTCAGCTGCAGTGCAGTTTACCACCCTGAAGCTCGCCCAGCATCTCCCATCTCACACGATGCAGAGGTGCTGTGCTCTTACCCATACAATCAAGCACATTTGGCAGCTGGGCGGTGCCCCAAGTGGGGAGGTTTTGGTTGGTGTTTGTATCACTGTGGGAGGGGCCTTCGAAACCCTTTGCCAGCAGTAGTAGACTCCCAGAATCCTCAGGCTCCACCCTGCGATTTTGAGTGTGAAATCTGTCGGCGGTGTGCCCACTGCCACTGAATCTGGTCTGGGACCCCAGAGAGCCTGTTGGAAACTCTATAGATCAGGAGCTGTGGAGACTGGCCCTGGCGTCTGCAAGGGTACCAATACAAATAGGTTTTTTCCATCACTGTATATGAGGCTGTTTACTAGACCTGCAGGAGAGATAGAGGCTTCTCCAGGGCTGACAGACAGCGAGACTGGAGACTGAGTCATCACGATATCACTAGTGACACCTGAAATTACAAGAGACAAGTTCAAAATCAGGTATAAGATTCATGAGTAAAATTAGTGCTTCCTTTAGGTATTTATTCAAAGTAAGAAGAGTTTTTGTTCATATGCAATCAATAACCATCTAGTATACTGAATGTTCTAAAGGGACTTTAGACACAATCTATTCTGTCTCATTCCATGAGTGTCAGTCATCCCAGGTGCACAAGTCTTGTCTCATCTAGGATCTCTCCCCCACAGAACTGTAATTCATATACCATTTCAGAAGAACTCCAGTCAGTGTACCCATAAGTAGAATACACTCGGTCAGCCTTGGGTTCCAGATTTCACTCTCCCAATTCTCCTTCCTATTCTCCCTTATTCCTTACCAGGATTCCAGAGCATTAGGAGCCCCAAGAGCTGGACAGGGAACTTCATTTTGAGAAGGTTGAGTTCTGGGATGGCTCAGGGCAAAGACACAGCTGAGCTTTATCTCACAGGAGGAGAGGAGATCTTCCCTAGGGAGCAGTATGCAAATAACCCTGGTGAGGCAGCTGTGCAGATAGAGGGAAGGGTTATGTGGGTTTCTCAGGTTTACAAAAGAATCTGAAGCACCTTCTATGGAAGTGAATGCAGTGCAAGAAAGTATTTAGGCTTAAGAAGAAGCAATAGCCAGTTGTTAAGAAGCCCTCAGTGCAGAGGACCCTGTGTGTGGCCCAGCCACTCAGGGTGGTCATCATGGTCATCCAGCAAGAGCACATTGAAGACAAACATATCCAAGTGTTTGGGAGTTGAGAGCTATGCCGTTTACCCTTTCTAGTTAAGCACACAAGGAGTATCCCCAAATTCTGGCATTGATGTTAGACATTAGAATGGTCATAACATAGAACAGGCATCTTTTAGTTCCTATCTGTTGCTGTTACTAGGTTAATAATTTAAGATTTTTAAGTGCAGAATTTAGCAACTGTTTTCTTCTAGGTCATCTAGATAGTCTGTGATCACAAAAGTGAATAAACCTATCAGATACTTATATCTTTTATTAAGAATTTATCACAGAAGCATAATGGTGGAAATGAAAATTTTAAATAAATATAACAGGTTAGAGTATACATTGGGAAATGATGGGCAGGTCTTTAACTTGGTGACTTATGACATTTCAAAGGTGAATTTTAGTCTCATTGTCTTTTTTTAAAAATTTTTTTATTATTATTTATTCAACTGTGTGCATGTGCGTGTGTATGTGTGTGTCTGTGTGTGTGTAGAACCACGGACGAATTTGCAAACCACCATGGACACCTCCACCTCCTTCTGCCCCGGGATTCACAGGCTCTGCCCTACCAGGACCAGAAGCACAGGCCGCCCCCGCTTCCGCCTGGCGTCTATACATGGGATTTGAGATCCGAACTCAGGACCTTCCGCCTGCAAGGCGGAGGTTTAACCCATGAGCCACCTCTCCAGCCCCAGACTCATTGTCTTGCATGCATTAAATATGCATAGCTTTTTATATGGTGATTACACTGCAGTATGACTGTTTTAAGACCAGAATCTATGAAAGAGTTTAAAATATCAAATTTACAAGGAAGCACCAATTGATCTCAGGATTAGTAGCAAAGGGTAAAACAAAGGAACACACAGATAAAGAAAAATTTGAAATAATGCAGAAAACATCCTCATTATTTCATCAGCTGTTTTGTTAAAAGTGTGATATTGGGCAAGCATAAAAGCAACTCTTTTATTAAGTCCTGAAGATTCTAGCCATTCTGCATGGGTGGTTGTTTAATGTCCACTGCAATTTTGGTTTTCATTTCTAACAGACCTGGTGGGATCGGCGTGTATTGTTTGGGCTGCCCCTGTGACCAGGTATAGTGGGTTCATTTCCTTGTTGCCTTATTCAGTGCTAACAATAGCTCGTTTGGTCTAACAGGCTTCAAGTTTGCACTGTGGCCACCACCTCACCACCAGCCATATTTGGATGCTGAAAATGTGTTTCCAGTGTATTATCTTGCAAAACAGACTGTTGGCGGTCAACTCTCTATTCCTAGGATAAAGTTAATCATTTTAATTTTACCATTTGATCATTCATCCTTCCAGTGAATTATTGCTCTGGCTTAAAATTTTTAGAGACTCATGAATACTGAGGTTGGATTTTTTTCTAGTTTTTTATTTCATTGGAACTCTGGCTTGAAAGATATCATGTCTTATTGACTTTCAGTTTATCATTGTAGACCACTTGTTGTTTCCCTCTTTTAAATACCTCTCTATACCCAAAGGTATAGGTAAAGGGCATGTATGACATCGAGGGCTTCAATACATTGGAAAAGTTAGTTACATCCAAATCTACATCATTCAGATCTGTGAGTTCCTCTCTTACCTCATAGGCCAACAAGTTCAGCAAAACTACGAAAATCTCTGTAATAACCTTTTTATAAACTCTCCTGTGACTAGAGAGTTTGAATTTTATCTCATAGCAATAGATAAGAGTAACTGGTTACAAAAATTGGTATCTAGAAGTGGGGTATTGCTGTGAAATTAAGATCATCTGTTATCAGAATATGAAGTGATTTTGAGAGAAATTAGTACCAGAGAAGTGGAGTATTACTGTGTGAGACTAAGATATCCAGTATCAGAAAGTGCTGAGAGAAGTTGGTACTGAGTAGAGAAGTTTGGCCATCACTGTGAGTTTCCAAGTGTTCCTTTGGAAATGTTTGTTGGGAGAAATACTTTGGGACTTTGAACTAGGGAAGCCTTTACATCTTGGAGAAGAGAGCCATTGCAGTGAAATCATGGAAGAGAATGGTTCTGTGAGAAATTACAGCAGTAGAAGACCATTTTGTGATGGTTCAGAGGGGACAGAGTCTGTGTTAGAAACTTAAGAAGGAACAAGTGGAGCAGTTAATTGGCAGAGAATTTGATAAAGATTTACCCTGGTCCTGAAAATATGCATGAAGTTTATTTTGAGTGCTTGGCAGAGGAACATTCAAAGCAATATAATCTTGATAGTGTGGCATGGCTACGTTTTAATGCTCTTATTCAGAGTTATGAAGAAAAAGAACAAAGAACCAGGCAGAAAAAGATGAAAGGTTTAATGATGGTTTAATGATGAAAAATGTAAAGCCAAACTTTAAGAGTTGAACCAGAATAGGCAGAGAGCAAAATGATGGCTATTTTTAAAGAGTAAGCTCCATAGTGAATCAAAGCCTACTCTCAACTTGGATAATAGAATAGGCCCTAGGGAAATTTCCTAGTGAATGAATGAAAATACTGGCTGGCATCTTTGTTGTTCTGCTTCAATGTTCCCCTGAGCCTTCCTCTTACCTGGGCAATATGGCCACCCTTAAGGAGAAACTTACTGCTCCTGTGGCAGAGGAAAAGTGTTTGGCTCAAACAACAAGATCACCTTGATGAATGTGGGGGAAATGGGTCCACAGCATGCACCATTAACATCCTGGGAAGGTCTCCAGTGGATGAACCAGCCTTAATGGATGTCTTGGAAGACAAGTTCAAAGGAGTGAGGCACCTTCGGCACAGCAGCTTGTTTCTCCAGACCCCCAAGATCATGGCTGACAGGACTACTTGGGGATGGCCAACTCCAAGACGGGGAAGAGTTGCCACAACCTGTTGCAGAGAAATG
Source organism: Typhlomys cinereus (assembly GCA_023101885.1). Classification (NCBI taxonomy): domain Eukaryota; kingdom Metazoa; phylum Chordata; class Mammalia; order Rodentia; family Platacanthomyidae; genus Typhlomys; species Typhlomys cinereus. The sequence continues at coordinate 2,912,714 of JALPQD010000202.1, forward strand.
TGAACATCTTTAATTCCATCATCCTCCAGCATGTCAAGAATAGCCTCAACTGTACCATCATTGTGATATCCAACCTGATGAACATTTTGAGCTACATCACCAGGAAACTCAGCAGATTTCTGAAGCAATGAGTCATTGGAAGTAGATGCAACCTGGATTCTGCTTGATTTCACTACCTGATGTCTGAAAAACTCAGCATTTACCCCAGCAGCTGCCAAGGGTGGATTCTGAGTGAACACAGAGATTCCAGTGTGGCCATATGGAGCTGTATGAACATGGCAGGTGTTTTTCAGAAAGAACTGCATCTGGGAATTTGAGAACTGGAAGAAGATGCACAAGATGGTGGTAGAAAGTGCCTATGCAGTCATCAAGCTGAAAGAATACACCAACCGGGCCACTGGGTTAAGTGTGTCTGACCTCATTGAATCCATGTTGAAAAACCTCTCAGATGTGTCCAGTGTCAACAATTGTAAAGGGAATGTACAACATCGAGAATGAATTCTTTGTGAGCCTGCCTTGCATCCTCAATGCCCACAGGCTGATCAGCATCATCAACCAGAAGTTAAAGGTCAATGACAAAATGGCTCAGCTCAAGAAAAGTGCTGACACCTTGTGGGGCATCCAGATGTATCTGAAAGCCCTGAGACTGCCGGACCCCAGCTGTGGATGTCTTCCATGCACAAGGCAATGAACTGCCACCTCTAAGTCTCCATCCACGGCCTTGGGTCACACAGTTTGCTTTTTCCCTATAAGTGATCTGAACTCACAGAATCAAAGCCAGGCTTGGCCAATGCTTACAGTATGAGCTCCTGAACAGATAAAATTAGCAATTGCAGTGTGAAAAAAATGTGAATTCTTTTGGAAGGGAAGAGCAGAAGTTCAGTTACAAAGAAATTGCCTGCTCCTTTATAGCAAAGGCCCAAGAGCCATTCTGAGAATCAGCAAGGAGAAGCTGAATCAGCTGTGATTCTAAGGAGCCAATCACCACCTGAAGGTTATAGCAGAACTTGACAATGTTGTCCAGATGGTTGTGGTTTTAGAGGCATCTAAGATGCAACATGGAAGAGGCTATGGATCCCTATTCCAAGGTTTCAGAGAATGGGGGAAGCCGGACAGTGTGTGGTAGGACGTCTGCAGTTTAGAGGCCCAGGAAAGGCAGTTTGTGCTGTGGCCTGGTTTGCCATTAATAACTGAAGATGTTTGCTATGCTAAAGTCAACCTGGGGCATCTGCCAAGGCAAGTTATGCATTGTGGGTGGAACCCAACCAAGAGAATGACGTGTTCCATTGGCAGCTGTGCTGGAGGGTGGAACTGAAGCCTTTGGAACTGTGATGACTTCAATAAGAGGTGTTAGACTTGAAGTTATAGGGGGTTTGTTCTGCTGCTTTTTGGAATGATATCTCTTGAATATGCCCCCATTCTGCCATTTGGAATACAAATGTTTATTCTATATCATTGTATGTTGGAAGCATGGAACTTGTCTGCTATTTCATAAGATGCTTTGGACTTTGGAATGTGTTGGGACTACTAATGTAGTCTATGAGCACTTTTAAAGTTGGACTGAACATGGTCTTCATAATGATGTGGAAATGAGCCTGTCATGTTATCCAGGGGTCTCTGGAAGAATATATATATATACTTGAATGTCTCACAAAGCTGAAAGATCCTACGGAAGGGTTGAAAATGCTGGGTTCCAACTTTGATGAAGAACAGCTGGGTTCCAAGGAACAGCTCACATCAGCAAGGCCCACAAAACCAGGCTTTAAAGCCAGTGGGAGCAGCAATAAGGTGGGAAGGGCTGAGCTCTGAGTCATCCAAGTATGGAGGCAGTGGTGGCAGCAGCAACAAAGAAGGCAATGACATTCAAGAAGTCCATGTACCTCAAAGAGTAGACTCAGTAATTCCAACCAGGAGAAGTGAAGAGCAAGTCCCTCCTCCTTGCACCTCATATTATCCAGTCCACCTCTGGAAAGTACCACCCATTATGGTCTGGATTTTCTACCTCGATTAAGCAAGTACCTGCAGACTTGTTCAGGGATCTGCTCTAACCATTGATTCTGCACAGCTGTACCCCAAACAGCCTTCAACTCAAGTTGACACTTGAATCTAACCATAACACCTGTGGAGGCCAAGGGTGGAGTGTTGTGATTTTAAATGTGAATTGTCCCCTGTAGTCTCATGTGTTAAAATCTTTAGTTGTTTGGGAAGGTGGAACTTTGCTATAGGAAGGCAGTCACAGGGAGTGGACCTTGAATTTGATTAGCCCCACCCTACTTCCAGGAGAGTTCTGCTCTTGCAACTGGCAATTTTTCAGTTCTCAGCCTCCTGAATGGCTGTGACTTAAGCTACTTCCAACTTCGGTCAGCCAGCCAGGCCTTTTCTTCCGTAAAGGACTGTATTTACCCTCCAGAACTGTAAGCTGAATAAATCTCTTTTCTCCCTCAAGTTGCTTGGACTTGAGTGATGTCTCACAGCAACAGAATAATAATTGCTACATGATCATGTAAATGAAAAGTACTTCTTAACAACTTATAAGAGGGAAAAGAAATTCTTATATTCCTTGTTCTGAAAAGAGCATGAAAACTTCCATGTGGAACATGTAGTCATAAAGAAAAGAAAGTTAGATATTTATATAAGTTACCTAAATTTTCCTTTGTTTAAATATCCTTATCTGAAACCCAGAAGAGAAGAAGCCCTAGGAGCTGTGAGTGGGACACCATCTTTCTGTTTCCCTGGTGTATGTGGTTCACGTGCAACACAGGGCAAGCCTTTATAATGTATAATGGACATGGAGTTCTCAGATGGACAGGTACATATACAAATGAAGGGATTTCCTATTGTTTTTAAATACTAAGACTGTCTAAAACCAGGCTCTTTGGTTCCCTCTCTGATTGCATGATGTCTCCCTCTGCTGGGCATCTGAAATGCAGAGATTTGTATCTAGACTTTCTGTTTTAGCACTGTAGTTTTGACCTTCTTTGTTTCCAACCTAGACAGGTTCATTACTCCTTAGACATTCTAGTGGTCACCCATTCTTAAGAGGCCTCTATATGAGTTTTCAATGTAGTGTGGAAATCTAAATGGAATAGCAGACTATACCCAGAACTCTAGCATACAAACTGTCTTCCTGTCTCAGCCTTCCAAGTAGCTTGAACTGCCGTTGTAATCACACCTGGCCTGTTTGGACATTGGAAAATTAACTAGTAAAAAGGATTCTACCACTAGACAGAGTCACCACTGGCCAGAGCATATAACTCTTCCCTTTGCAATTACTCCCAGATGATAGGCCTGGTGCGCATGCCCATGAAATATTGCTAATCCATTAGATAAAATTGCTTGTCACAAACTGATAGTATCAAGCTTTCAAATTTCATGCTTGTGTCCTTTAACTTCATGCATGTATGGAATGAATTTGCCAATTTCTATCCTTCCTGAATCAATAGACAGAAGCACTCAGAGTTCCATTATTATGTTCAGATAGATTTGAAGGTTATTTTATGTGATTTCACATTGAACCCATGTCTCCAGACCACTGTGATTAGATACAGACAGCCATAGTTGAGAATGAATTAGAGAGTGTGGAAGGTGCCTGTCATAGTTGGACACAGGTGTTGTTGCAGTCAGCCTGCAACATTGCTGATAAATGACCATCAAACAAGGGGTTTATTTCCTTATGACAATCCGGTTACAGTTCTTAGTCCAGCTTGATGGGAGAGCATACACCAACTCCAGGGCCGCCACACCATCACCACATAACAGCTAAGAGAGGGACGATCCTTACTTGCCAGATCAGCATGTCTGGCCAAGTATACTGAAGAATGCCAACTCTTTCAACCAGCTCTCTATAATTTATCCAGAGCCTAATCCCACCCACCACGGGCTGGGTCTTCCCTATTAGCTAGACAATCTTCTTCAGGTTTGCTCTGAGCTTAACTCAACCATCAACTCTCTACAACTGTGCCCAGAGCTCAAACCCTCAACAGTCAAGTTGACACCTGTGCTTAACTATGACAGGTGTCAACTTGACACTTTTCTTTCAAATGTTTGCGATATTCCTTGTTTTATTTTATTTTTGATTGAACTTTAAAATGATAAAACAATTCTCATTTCCATCAACAACCGCTTTCTTATCCTACATTTGCACCAGGACAGACAGATATAACCCTGGACAAACTTATCAAAAATTTGTCAAGCTCCTCAAAACTTGTTACATGTGAGAAAGATACTCAGAGCAGGTGGTGTTACAGCAAGAAGGAACTGGGGCAGCCCATCCTGGCAGTGCTGCATCTGTGCTTTGTGCTGTGACTTCAATCACTGTGGGAGGGGTGTCATAACATTACTGACTATAAGAAGTTGCAATTTCAGGTTAAAAAAACACTTAAAAGCAGGTAAATGAAATGAATAAATTACAGTAAAGCTGCAAATATAATAAGAACATATGTATCAATTATATAACTGCTACACTAACATTAATTGAATATTTAAGGCAGGTTGCTGAGAAGACCTTTTGACACTCTCATCCTGTTTCAGATGCAATAGCAAAGCTGTGGCTATGGGCAGGATGAGAACATTGTGGCTCTTCTCATGCAGCCAAGACACTGATAGTCCAGAGCCCTCAGCTGCAGCCAGTTACCCTGAGTTCCCAGCATCTCCCTCTCACATAGATGCAGAAGGCTCTGTGCTCTTTTCCCCATACAAGCAGCACAGTTGGCAGCTGGGCTGCTTCAAGCAGGGAGGTTTTTGTTGGTGTCTGTATCACTGTGGGAGGTAACTCTGTACCTTGCATGCAGTAATAAACTCCCAGGTCCTCAGGCTCCACCCTGAGTGTGAAATCTGTCTGTGCCCCACTGCCACTGAATCTGTCTGGGACCCCAGAGAACCGGTTGGAAACTTTATAGATCAGGAGCTTTGGAGACTGCCCTGGCCTCTGCAGGTACCAATACAAGTAGGTGTTTCCATTACTGTGTAGGAGGCTCTTACTAGACCTGCAGGAGATGGAGGCTGACTCTCCAGGGGTGACAGACAGGGATACTGGAGACTGGGTCATCACAATATCACTAGTGGAACCTGAAATTAGAAAAGACAAAGTCAAAGTTTAAGTATAAGCTTCAAGAATAAGCTTTAAACTTCCTTTAGATTATGTGTTTGAAGTAAGATATTTACTATTCTGTGTGTATTTTTGTTCATAATCCAAAATACCTACTTGCACAAAACTAGTATATTGAATGCTCTAAAGGGACTTTAGGCATAACCCACACCTTCCCATTCTATTTGTGGCAGGTGTGTACATCCTGTCCCATCTAAAATCTTTCATCCTCACAGAATTTAAGGGCCTTTGCCCTTCCTGGACAACTTCAGTCAACTCACCCAGCTATTCAACACAATTGGGCCATTGTGGGTTCCAGATTTTGCCTCCCCTTTCTCCTTCCTTATCTCTCTCACTCCTTACCAGGAATCCAGAGCATTAGGAGCCCCAGAAGCTGAAAAGGAAACTCCATTTCCTGAAGGTTGACTGAAGACAGGGATGGGTCAGGGCAAGAACACAGCTGAGCTTTTATCTCAGGCTCGGAGAGGAAGGTCCTCCTAGGGAGCAGTATGCAAACACACTGGTGGAGACAACTGTGCAGATAGAGGGGCGAGTTATGTGCACTTTTCATGTTTACAAAAGAATCTGAAACACTTTGTATGGAAATTAAACAGTAAAATAAAACATTTGGCCTGAAGAGAATATTAGCAACTTTTTGAAAAGTTGTCAGCACAAAAGACGCAGAGATTGCAGCCCAGGCCACAGGATATTTAAATAGTTTTTATATGGTCATCAATGTAAAAAAAAAAAAAGCAACTTTCAGGTATTTATAACTTAAGTGTTTACTAAAAGAGAATGAAAGTACAAAAGAAAGTTTAAAAGACATTAACAGTTGGGAGTAAACCTTGGGAAGTGATGGATAGATCTTGTCTTTGTGTCATATGACCTTCTATAGATATAACTCAGGATCGTTGTCTTAAGTACATCAAATACACTTAGTTTTTTATGTGACAATTATACTTCAATGAAACCATCTCAGTACAAGATTCCATCAAGGGTAGAAGTCATCTGATTTCCACACACAGTCAATGGCTTTATGTTCCCCAAGAGTAAACTTAATGCCTCAAAATCAGACATGAATCTTAAGAGGTTCCATTGCTGTAATATAGTGAATGTGCTTTGCTACTGTGGAGCACATATACCCAAGAATTCTGTGGCCGCATAGGAAAGAAAAAAAAGCAGGAACCTCATACTTTTTGAGGTTTTGCTTATTATTGGAACTTAAAAAAGCCCTTTCCATCAGTATTTCTTAACATGGAAATCCAAGTGCTACTAAACTTTTGTGAATTATGACTTGAGAACCTACTTTCCTCAAAGGCTCCCTTGTGGAGATAAACACACCAAGGAATCCAAGGGGCAGGGAGGCTGTATGCAATCACTGAGGTAATGAACATTGCCCACATTTTCATGATCTTGAAAAGCTTTTTTGACAAATTTTGTCTTACTCATACCAGGCAAATGTGAAGTACATGTCATAACTGCAAATTAATTGTTTTTTTACTATTTTAGAATCTCATTTGAATGAAATTATATTTACATGTTATTTTATACACATTACATATTCAGAGCCTATTTATTGGATGCTCTGTCATGTGGTTCTCTCTACAAATAATGTGTCTCTCTTTATTTGCTGCTATCTAATCTTATTTCAGTGGTAAAATTTATATTTCATCTTTTTATGGATGTTTTGACCATTACAACTTTAAATTGTTATAAATAAAGGTACTATGAATACTCTTGTACCAGCCTTTGTAACAGTGGTTATTACAGTCCTATCCAGCCCAGTGAGTTGGTTGACAAACACCTCCTCTCTCATGCTCATGTTTATTATCAATTCCTACCCTACCCATTGTCCTCCAGTACAGTTCATAGTGATCTTAGTCAGTGATGACCAAATGCTCCTATCAGATCATCAAGTAGTCTACCATGCCGCGCTCCTATCCAACTAATCTGGTAGAATATGTCTCAGTTTGGAAAAGGTGGATTCAAAGTAACATGTTTTGGGATAAGGACGGCTTTATTTTAGAGAAATAAGGAAAAATATGGGAATTGTCAGGTCTTGGTGTTTCTTCCCAGTTCAGGCCTAAAGCCTGTTCCCTGGGAAGGTCACAGTAACCCCATGGGCAAGTGCTAGGAATTTCTCGGTATGTCAAAATAAAGTCCATGGACAGGTGCTAAGCATTTTTACCTAGGTTTTGTTTGGGATAATTCAAGTTTTGCCTCTGGCAGGAAGAATTCTTCTGGGATTTAGAAGTGCCCTTTCTTAGGGTTTTTGGAACTAGCTTCCTGCTCTCTGTTCTAGAGAAGAAGCTGCTTTTTAAGTTTCAGTCAAATACTAAATAGAAATTTCATGTCTAGTCATTTACAATAAGTAGACTTGTTAATCAGAATGTATGCACTGATTTTAAGGAAATTAGAGAATAACTTCTAGAGTCTTAAAACATAGGTGGGTAAAATTCCCACCTACGTACTAACTCAGAAATTCCGGAAGTACAAGACTATGCTCTCAGTCCACCAGAACCTTAAAAGAAACTGTGATACCCTCTTACCCTGGCTGAAGGCCAAGGGAGAGACCATCATGCCAGAAAGTCTAGATGCCAAGACTGCCCCTGGAGATGGTATTTGCAATCCAAACTGGGAGAATCCATGTCAGAAGCAAAGGGGGCCGTGTCTTTCCTACCCCAAACAGCACTCTTATGAGAAATCACAGAGATGGACCATCTGAGTGCACTCCCACCAATGATCGCCTCCGCCCCGAAAGAGACACCCTTGAAAGAGACACCCTCGGCATATGGGGCCTGACTGGACCCCAGGTTTGGAGTATGCATGGTTCACAGATGGGTCATTTAACTGGCAGTACGCTTCTGGAATTCCTCAAAGGAAGACATAAGCAACCTTACTATTAAAGGAATAGAAGGATGCTATTATAGAAGTTATTCTTTTAATAATTATATTGCTTAAATGTTTTCTTCAGTGCATACCTCAGTGTTCCATCAACAGAACCAGCTATAGCTTATGGGCCTTGAGTATCCAAGTCAAGGCCCCCCTTTAGAGATGTGGTTTAAGCTTGGATAATAGAGACTACATGAGCTGCATACATCTTCCCAAGTTAGAACCTGCTGCCATGCCTGGTGCCTATGTCGACCTGCCTGACAGAGAGTATCAACCTTGAGAGGACAACAGCCAAAGCTCATGCTGGGACTTATGGGGTGTTGGGGACTCCTATAGTTAATTGTAAAATATGTTCCTTGCTAAAATCAAAAGGAGATCATTCTGCCTCTGTATTTTAAAAAAGCAGTTAAAATGTGGGCTCAGCCCCATAGCTATCCGGTGAAGCATTATAGATTAGATAAGTTTGGAAATACTGAGAGAATGTTTCTGTTAAGTGCCTTTGCCCTGAAGCAATGGGTTAGGTTCTTGAAAAAATGTCCACCCTGAAGGTGATTTTTGCTGACTAGAAAATTGTATGTCTGTTGTAGGTGCAACATTCTTTACCCCAAAATTTTCTGTATAAAAGTTGTCATGAAAGTTTCAATAAAGGGGTTCAGGATTCACTCGGACGAGAGGGAGCCGCGTGTGTTCTGTTCTCCTCCCGGTCCTGGGGAGCCCTGGTCTCGAGGCCGCGACTCTGGTCCGCGGCACTACCAGTTAGAAACTGACTTTCCTCATTTGGCCTCAGACTACACAGTCTTGTTTACAGACAGGGACATTTCTGTGGCACAGTTTCTCTGATTCCTTTGGGAAACATCTCCTTGTCCAACAGGTCTACAAGACACTGTGGAGGCCTCTTTCCCTTCTTGCTTACAGTGTTTCTGGATTTAATCAGTAGAGAAGCAGAGTTTTGCCTGGTTGTACTAGTGTTCAACAAGGGAACATTATTAAGTACTCAATCTGCTGATGAGTTATGGGTGTCCTTTCATTTACAGTAAGAACTTAAGGAGTACGCTTTGTTACTATATTTACTCTCTCATTGTCTTTCTGTTCCAGATCCAAGGTGAATTTAAGCCTCTAATCATCAGATATCACCTGCATAATACTTTCAATACTGAATGTTAGATGTGGAGATACCTGGTCAAAGTAGCTTAACTTCTTATTGTTGATTATGTCAGGACACACTGTCTTATAAGCTGAGCAACATACTGACCAGATTTCTGTACTAGTGAAAAATAGTTTTTCTAATCATAATAAAGCAGAGGATGTGAGGAATATGAGTGCTTTGGTTTGAATGTTCATTTTTTTTTTTTTTTTTGCTTATTTAGGGTGTTTGTTGGGGGGGGCATAGTTCTAATGTAGTCCAGACTGTTCCAGAATTTCCTATGAGTCATAGAGTGACCTTGAAATCACTACTTTCCTGATTCATCCTCCCAAGTACAGGGTTTATAGAGGATCACCTCTAAGCCTGCCATTGCACATTGCGTATATGCAGGTAATTGAATACCCATGTTTGAAATGTATAATGAGTACATATATATGTGCATATTTTATAAATGCATAGTCACAGTAGTTAGGTTATGAGTCATTCTAGATGTCCATCAACTAAAAATCCCATAATAGAAATTGTAGGATATATATATATATATATATATATATATATATATATATATGCAATTTTATTCAGTTGGAAAGAGAAATGAAATTCACTGTCTTCGGAAAAATAAATAACTGGAACTGTATAATATCATAATGAGTGAGACAGTCCAGGGCCCGAAAGAGAAATTACACATGTTATCTTACATTGCTTGGAATTCTTTGATTTGCAGTTTTAATTTGGAGTGTTAGTACACACAGGAAACTAGAAAGGGCCCAGGATAAAGGAGTGAAGAGTTCTTAATGACTGGAGGAAATAAAAGACCGTGATATGACAGAAGGAAAATATTCAGGGTTAAAAATTTTAAGGGCAGTGATGGTAGAGGATGGAGAGTAGAGGGAGGTGAGATGGATTAAAAAACCTCAGAATATATGAAACCTCTCCTACTATTTTCTAGGGCTATGGATACTAACAATGATAATAATAATAATGTCTGAATAGAATCACATTGCATAGGTGGATAATATATTCCCCCAAACCAAAGATTAGCAATGAAAATAATCTCAGTACTAGGTATAAGAAAGCTCCAGATGAGATATTGTTCCTCAAGGTAATAAAGCCCCACCCCCGAACAATACAGGTTGTTGCCATGGCACTTGGTTACCTACCGGAGCTGCATTGTCAGACCATATTACTGAATACATCACACATTATCATTGTTAGGGCAAGTTACAACGGAGCTGGAAGTTCTCCCCTTCTCACTAGGTTTAATAATATCAGAAAATCTTATTCTCAGTGTTGGAGGACAGAGGACGTCAATGATTCTATTCAGATGTTAAGCCCATGAGTCATAAGAATGACCTGTCAAGCAAGGTATGTCCACTGGTGTAATAGTGGCAAGGTTGACATGGGTGTCACCAGAATTTTTTTCATTAGATTTGTGACCTCCCCAAAGGAAAGAACTCATATATAAGACATTGAAAAAGTTCCCATGACAGGGGATGTCGAAGCATTTTGCCTTTTAAATCAATAAGTCTATGCACAAGATTGAACCAATGATCATGGATCATTTTTCTGTTCATCTTTTTTTTGTTACTGTTTGCTTAGGGGGATTGCCATTTTCTCCACTGGGGCAGCCAATAGTCAGCCAGCATTAGATGTACTGAGGGCATCAGTTACATACTGTGTCAACCTGACCTTTGACAGTTAAGCCTTTGTTTCAAGGATGGATAGTTACATGCACTCTGCTCTACTCTCCTGCACGCAGATTTATCTCATCCCTTGTCACATGACAGACTTTGAGGTGATTTTTCAGTTCTTATTTGATTGTATTTCTGAAGCCAAGAGGTTCAAGGGCAGAGTTTTCTACGTTGGGGCCTTTTGAAAGACTCAATCTACATAATGATCTCCCCTCTTCTCTGACTTAAGGTGTGGCCTTTATAACTTTTACCATTTATCTTGCTCTCTCGTATTTTTTGGATCATGGATCCCAAGCAAGATTAAGAATCTATACATGAGATATAACCTTGGATAGCGTTGTCAAAATAAATACAAGAAGAGATGATGCACAGCTAGAGAGTACTGGTTTAAATTTGTGTGTTCAGAGATCTTGTAGGTATACACAATAAATGGTTCATGAAATCAAGTATCATATAAGATTGGAAAATCACATATCTTTCCATAAACTTCATACCTCCAGGTTTAGCTATTCTGTCCCTATAAATATTGAATCTTATTTGTCATCTGTTCTGGTTGACTACAAGTGGCTAAAGTCATCTCATTTATTTCAGGTCATGGAGAGCTCAACAGAAGCCACTGTAAAAGATCAGGAATTTCATGTGCAGCCAGGTTAGAGGTGTGACTGTTGGATTAATTGCTGTCTTGTCTGTATCCAAGAAGAAACTCATTTTCTGGGATCTGTTCACAGTCCTCATGTTTCCTTGTGTATGTATGTGTAGGTTTGCATGTGTGGTGGGGTTATATATATGTGTGTAGAACAGGGTAACAGGGTACTGTGTGTGTCTGTGCAGGCCCAAAGGGGACTTCAGGAAATATCCTGAATTGCTTTATTCCCTTATTTCTTTGCTCTGGGGTTTCACTGTCTCTTCCTTCCAGGGTGGCAGTTTCATATGGAATCCAGGATCCAAACTGGTCCTTTTTCTTTCAAGGCAAGACCCTGAGCCATCTCTCCAGCCTTCTTGTTTCTTTTTAATTTTCTTCCTTGTCCTCCAATTTGTATGACTTTCATCTGCCATGTTATGTCTGGATTCACCATGACTCTGTATTCAAAGGTAGTCTCTGCGAAGGAAGAAGCTGAAAGACTCAGAAGAGGTTGCAACTGAGGTCTCAAAACAAGGGGCGTCTGTCCTCTTCAGTGAGCCCTGCCAGCATCTATATTTGTGGCATATGTTGTAGTTACTTTTCTTTCTGCTGCTGCTGCGAGACCATGCTCATGTACAACTTAAGAGAGATAGGGAGATTGATTTAGCTTGCAGTTCCCAAGGGGAGATCACGTTCATTGTGGAGGAAAAGCCACAGCAGGTGGCTGATGGTCAGGTCACAGCCACCATCATGGCGGCAGAGAGAGCAAGAGGCTAAAATTTCAATAGTCAGGAAGCTCAAGTCCCACTTTTCAAACTATCTTCTCTAGACCTGGATGGTCACCAAGAATTTGCTGAGATCCCTGTAATTGTTTCTGTGGGGTGTTTTCAGCAATGGAAGCATAGCATGTTTATAACACTCTAAGGTTAATTTAGTTATTGCTCTGATATTTCTGTCAAATTGACTTATATCTCACATAATGAAGTTGTGGTTTTAAGTCTTATAAGCCTTCCTGTGTTTCCTTTGGGGTCCAGAGTTCTTTCTTACATAAGTCTGTTACCAGTGACTGGCAATAAGGGAGATTTAATTTAATCATGAATGTGTGGCATTTACCATTGACCTGTGAGGTTACAAAAAAAAACTATGCCTTTCTCTTCTTTGGTTAATTTAGACAATCATGTCTGGTTCCTTTCCTTGATGGTGTTGGAAGAGGACACAGGTTAAGAGCCAGTTGGAAATTAAAGAAGGAAATTATGTCTTTGAATAACATCAAATATTTTCCTGTTGTATGCATGATTCCAACTTGCCAGATAAAAACAAAACAGTAAAGGACAACAAAAATAGGAAATTTTATAATAACAATTTTGATTTCCATGAACCAGCTTCAACCTTGACTATGTGTGAATCATGATAAAACTGATGATTCTATGTCAACAAGGTGGGGAGATTTAAGATGCTTTTCCCATCCAGCTTTCCTTGCTGCATCTTTTGGTCCCTCTTCTGTCTTCATAGCTTATGTTATGCTGTCATGGTTTGTAGGTGAGTTTGTCCACTTCCGGCTTATGTGTAAAAATTCTTAAGTGATGTTAATGTTCGGGAAGGTGATGGCAGCTTTAGGAGGCAGAGCGTTGCTGGAGGAAGGCAGGCAGAGTGGGCGGGACTTGAGGTGGGCTGGCCAGGCCCCACTTCCTCTGGCACTTGGCCTCTTGCTTTCTCTGCCTCTATGATGGTGGCTGTGATCTGAGTGTCGGCCACCTGCCGTGTCTTTTCCTCCATAATGGACATGATCTCCCCTCGGGAACTGCAAGCTATATAATTTCTTTCTCTCTCTTTAGTTGTGCATGAGCATGGTCTCACAGCTGTAACCTCTTCTGAGTCCTTCAGCTTCTTCCTTGGCAGAGACTCAAAGCATCTGCTGTGCTCCTCCCCAGGCAAGGAACACACGGCAGCTGGGCCTGTCTACGTAGGGAGGTTTGTGTTTGCAGCTGCGTCACTGTGGTAGGAAATTCTAGAGCTTGCTGACAGTAGTAAACCTCCGGATCCTTGAGTTGCACCCTGCTGATTCTGAGTGTGAAATCTGTTTCTGACTGTAGAGTCCACTACCCGCAGCAGCGTGTCTCTGCCCACTCACACACTCATTCACACGATTGCACAACTCCTGGCTGTGAGGACGAAGAAAGGCCAGGCCCAGGACACTGGCGCTCAGAACCATTTTTAGTCCCATGTGCTCGGCCATGCCCTGGGGCAAATCCTGGGCGTGCCCAACATCTGACCCACTTCCACTGATCCTCTCTGGACCCCAGGTTCCAGTTTATAAACCTCATAGATGAGGGACTGTGGGAACTGTCCTGGCCTGTGCAGGTGCCAGTGCAAATAGGTGTGTCCATTGGTATGAAGCAGGCCCTGACTAGACCTGCAGGAAATGGAGGCCGACTCTCCCAGCGTGACAGACAAGGAGAGTGGAGACTGGGTCATTACAATGTGTCCAGAGGATCCTGAAATAAAAAGAAAGTCGCAATTATGTACAAACAAAATAAAGTTGAAAAATTGTTTTTCTTTGTTATGTATTTCCTGCTAATCATTCTCTTGACATTCATACATATAAAAATTCTCAGGACAAAAAAATACAGACATATTCAAATCCAGAAGGCCCTCTAGAATCATTGATAATTGTCAGAATTGCCACAAGTGAACAGGTTCTCCTTCCTTCATTCCAGCAGAGCTAGGCCTCCCAAGGCCCTTTCTGAAGACCATTACCTATAAAATTTCATACATGGACACAAATGCATGGGCATCAGGAGGACCCTGAAGCTCAGCTTTCCTTCTCTCTCTCTCTCTCTCTCTCTCTCTCTCTCTCTCTCTCTCTCTCTCTCTCTCTCTCTCTGCCTTACCACTGGTCCAGAACATGAGCAGTCCCAGGAACTGAGCAAGAAGTCTCATTCTGAGAAGTAGAAGGGAGTATGCTGGAATAGTCAAAGCAGAAATAGGGGTGAGCTTTTGTCTTGGACTTAGAGGGGAAGAACCTCTCTAGACAGCAATGTGCAAATGTCCTTGTGAGTTCAGCTGTGTGGGAGGAGCCTGGAGGAAGGTAAAATCTACTCTTTAAATCTACTCTTTTACATTCATAGGAAAACTGATAAAAATACATGCTGTTTCTAGCAGTGGACAGAAGGATTCTGCTATGAAAGCCTAGCTCTGTGTGAAAGGACGGACATGGTCACAAAAAATTACTCCTACATTCACCAAGTCTGAATGGTGCTTTTGTGTTATGCATTCATCAGGGAATTAATCTCTTAATTATATTAGATGCACCAAGATCTATTCATGAAAATACTTTCACAGACACACTCTGAGGCAGGCGCGCTGCACTAATCTAGACATTTCTTAATCCAGTGAAGATAGCAAGATGAACCATCAGGTTGTGTTAGTTGGCTTTCCAGCATTGCAATGAAGTATGATTTATACTAAGAATGACTGTTAGGCGGGCATCTGAAATATGCTTTACTCACAGCATACGGCTGAAGATATCAAACGTAGGGAAGGAGGCTGTGAGCTCAGGCTACCCCAAGTGTGCCTTCTGGTGCCTCTACCTGCTGAGAGCACATTCAGATGCAGCAAGACTCTGAATGTTTGGGTGGAGGGATACCAGGTGAGCTCCTCTGTACCCCAACTCTGCCTTCCTCTGTGTCAGCAGGACAGGGAAGCCAACGTTTCTCCTGACCTCATAGTTTAGCTTCACATGAGCATCTTCTCATCAGATTATTTAAAGGGAAATATGGTGAGTACACATTGCTCTTGGTGTTGAACCTGGAGCCAATCCATAGATGCTCTTCTGCCTCCTGAGATCTGACTGTCTCGCATCTCATACAACAAGGACATCTAACATTAGGTCACATAGTATTTCCTTTTTCAGTAAAACCAAATCTTCATCCTTAATCTTATATATGATATATATTTAATTTTAAAATGTGGCTTGTTAATCATAGATTTCTATGTATGTTCATGTGTGTGTATGTGTACAGTGTACGTATATAGAGGAAAGAATATATATAGAGAGGAAAGCATAAGTGTGTGTATGTGTACAGGTATATATATATATGTACAGGAGAGCATGCATATGTGTGTGGGAACACAAACATCAGAGGTTAATCTCAGGTGTATGCCTCAGTGACAACTGACCTTGTTTTCTGAGACAAGGTTTCAATTTTTCCTGGAATTTGCTGATTCCCTAGGGCTGGATGGTCAGTGTCCCTGTGTCTACCTCCCCAGTGCTAGAACTATGAGTAGTGCAACCACCCTGGGTATTTTCTTTTTTTTTTTTGAAAGTACTTTACTTGCTTGAGGGAAGGAACGAGAGAGAAAAAGAATGATCAATCACAAATAAGGGACCCTCCCCAGGTGTTTCCAGCCAACCTACATCGGAGAAATGCTTGCTGCATCTGAGAAATGCTCTCAAGCATATTCCAGAGGAGTAGCTGCCACCCCGCCCTACACTTCTACAGCTGGGCAGCCCAGCCTCACCCTTCTGTTCCCCGGGTGGTTTATGTCATGGTGTGTATCACTGTGAGAGGCCAGTCATAACTCTGTTGACAGTAGTAAGTGGCAAGATCCTCAGGCTGCAGGCTGCTGATGGTGAGGGTGAAATCTGTCCCTGATCCACTGCCACTGAACCTCGAGGGGACCCCAGAGATGGTCTCGGAAGCATACTTGATGATGAGCTTTGGAGACTGGTTGGGTTTTTGCTGGTACCAGTGCAAGCTTTTGCTAATACCCTGGCTGGCCCTGCACTTGATGGAGACTGTTTGTCCTGGTGTCACAGACAGGATGGCTGGAGACTGTGTCAGCAGGATGTCACCTCTGGAGGCTGAAACCACAAATAAGCCATCAGTAGAAATAAAAGGAAATATTCTTATTTTCTAAAGTTCATATCTAAACAATACAAATTTCATATGATGCATGACTTCAAAATAAAGAATGAAAATAGGCACACTTGAATATATCCCCACTTTTTTGCTTTGTACAAATATTCTTACCTGAGACCCAGAAGAGCAAAAGCCCAAGAAGTTGTGACAGGGACACCATCTTTCTGATTCCCCTTATGTAAGTGGATCATGCACAGCACAGAAAAAAAGACCTTCTTATAAGAGTTCAAGAAGGAGTAACTACTCAATGAAAGAAACACTTATGCAAATGATTTCATGCTCCTTTAAGTGGTGAGACTGGAGAGCAGGCTTTCTGGTCCCTTCGCTGGGCATGTGTCTCCCTCTACTGGCCGCCGCAGGAGATGTGAGGAATTAACAGATCTGCACGTGTCTCTCCAGATAAACCAATGACAGGAAGTACTTCTGCACTGCTCCAGTGTTCTGGAAAGTACTCTGCTGCACATAATTTCTCTTGGCAGAGACAGAAAATGATTCTCTGGCTGGGTCTCAGTGTATACATAGGTCTTTGATTACCTGACACTCACAAAAGTGTGGTGGGATGTAGTACTTTGCTGGTATCATGCTAATTATAGCTGGTGAATGAGAGAAAGAACAAAAACTAATTTAAGAATAAATTTAGAAATTTAAAGTACAAAAATCTAACAAAACAAGGGAAATGGCCTTAATTTAAGGTCAGCCATAGTGGACTACTGGCTGCAAACATCAGGGAGGGAAATTGGTATACTTTAAAAACAAACAACCAAACAAACAACCAAACAAAAAAACAAAACAAAATTATAACTTGTGCTGGTGAGATTACTCAAGTAGTACAGACACCTGTATACAAACTAGGAGGTGTGAGTTCAACCCCCAAGGCCTATGAATGTGCGTGTATGTATGCTGTGTGGCTCATGATTACGTTCTCTCTCTATTCCTCTCACTTTCTTTCTCTTTTTTTTTCTTTGCTCAGATAAATTAACTATGAATTGTTACTCTGGAGTAAAATTTGCAGGTAAGTTTTGTATCCTGCAGGGAGTTCAAAAAAGGCCAGGTGATGTGTTTATACTTCTGAACAAGGAAACATTTCTCTGTTTACCTGCCTGACTTAAGCCCTATTAAGAACTTAGTCACCGGGGCTGGAGAGGTGGCTCAGGGGTTAAGCCTCTGCCTTGCAGGCGGAAGGACCTGAGTTCGGATCCCAAATCCCACATATAGACGCAGGGCGGAAGCGGGGGCGGCCTGCGCTTCTGGTCCTGGTAGGGCGGAGCCTGTGAATTCCCGGGCAGAATAAACAAGGAGGAGGTGGAGGCATCCATGGTGGTTCTCGAATTCGTCCGTGGTTCTACACACGCACACACACACAATTGAATAAATAATAAAAAAATTTTAAAAAAAGAACTTAATCATCATCTGCTTTTACAGCGCCACCTGGTGGAAAGTGAAGTGCAGGGCACAAAAATTTCACAAAATGAAGGGAAAATCCTTAATTTCAGGTCAGTCAGAGTAGATTCTGAAAAAAAACATAAAAAGCTTGAAACCGTGAAAATCATAAGCTTGTCATGGATGCAAAATAACAGAATGGTTGTCTGGTACACTGATGTTTTGAAGACCTTCCTGAACCTTGAGATTAGAAGGTTTTTGTTAAAGTGAAGATATGAATGTGCTGGACTGTTCTCTGGCCAGAGATGGAAGTCTTGGGATGCAGATCTTCTTGATACCACAAGTCTCTTGTCTGAGCATGTGCTGGAAATTAAGAGTGCTTTCACTTCCTCATTCCTTCTGGTCATGCACCTAGGTCATGCACCCTGATCCTTGATTTTGGTTTATCAGAAAAATGCAGGGTAACATACCAAGCCCTGCTTAAATCTAGGCATGTAATAAAGTCCTCAAAAATAGGAGGAGAAATTCTCACTGCCCCACTTGCCTTTGTTTTTCTTAATCTTTTGTGTGTGTGTGTGTGTGTGTGTGTGTGTGTGTGTGCGCGCGCGCGCGTGTTTCTTTCTTTTCCACCTCTTTTTCCCCAGCCTCAAGACAGCTTCAGAGGTCACTGTACTGAACAAAGTATACTAAATGATAAATAAGAGAGAGCGATGGTTTTATTTGTTTGATTAATTTGTGTCATTACTTTATGGTTTACTATTTTATGTTGTATCTTTGTGTCATTACTAAGACATTGGCATATTTGCAATAATGGGAAGAGAATTGGGAAGCAGAAGAATCACCCCGGATCCTTTTACAGAAACTACTCACCGATCACTGAACACCGTCAATTGGTGAAGAATAGTCTTTGACATCGAGAAATCGGGAAGGACAGTGGGCATCCAAGCCTCTCACCTCTGCTTCCTTGGATGGCTTATGTTGAGACATGTATCACTGTGGGTGAAGTACTACGACTGTGCTCACAGTAGTAAGTGGCAGCATCTTCAGGTTCCAGGTTTCTGATGCTGAGGGTAAAATCTGTGCCAGATCCACTGCCACTGAACCTTGCAGGGACATCTGATTGCAAACCAAGTTGCATAGTAGATAAGGAGCCTGGGAGCTTTCCCTGGTTTCTGCTGACACCAGTGCAAGAACCTACTAATGCCTTCACTTGACTTGCAAGCGATTGTGACTCTCTCTCCTGGAGATGCAGATGAAGAAGATGGGGTCTAGGTCAACTGGATGTCACATCCGGCACCTGGAAGTAGCATAAAGAATCCACACTATAATTATATATACATATAACCACACACATTGCCCATAACTATACAGCACTAATCACATGTTGTCCTTCCTCACCTGGAAGCCAGATCAGTAGCAATCCCAAAAGCTGAGCAGCAGCCTTCATGTCCATCCTGTGGGACTGACCCCTGAACAGCGTGTGACCAGCCTGTGAAGTCTTCAGGGAAGTAGGCGATGGCTGGACACATGCAAATCAGCAGAGTGTGGTCTGTGCTCAGTTTTAGGGTTCATTCACACGAATAGCTTAACATATTCCTAGGAGTCTGTGGGTGCCCCAAGCCAGACAAGAGATGTTTAAATTGTCTTCAGAATACATGTTTCTTCCTGAAACCTATTTTATTAAAAATGACATTTTTGAGAATTTAGGGCTAGAAGGAATATTTCATAGATATGCAGAGAAAACCCCCATTTATTTTTTATTTATTTATTTTTGCTTATTACAATTTTTTTATTATCTCTGCGCATACAAACTTAATAGGTACACCGGTTCCCTCCCTCCCTCCTCCTCCCCTCACCCCTCTGCTCACCCTCCCTTCCTTCACCCTTCCCTCCTCACTCCCCAGTGCCTCCCCTCCCCCAATCCCCGGAGAATCCTTTAATGTGCATGCCTGACTGTCCTCTGGGTCCTCCTCTCTGATGACATACAAGGACCCAGTGGCATTTCCCTGAACCCTTTCTCTTGTTCCCCTTAAGCACAGGAACACTACTGTGGCTGTCAATCCCTTGCCTCCAAGGATCTTGGTGCTTTTAGCAAATGCTAGACTTTGTGGGGACAATAGTGTGTTGGACATTGCGCAGGGCATGTAAAGTCCAATTATGATTGTTTCGGCCCTAACTTGTGTGGAGTATCTTGCATATCATTGCTCCTCCCATCCTTGTGCTCTTACACTCTTACCGCCCCCTCTTCTGCAAATTTCCCTGAGCTTCAGGATGGAGAAACCCCCCATTTAAAGGGATCTAATAGTAAAGTCCTAGTCATAAGACTATTAGAGTTTTAATGTAGCATCAAATAATTCTGATTAGAAATCAAACTGTCCTTCTTAAAATATATTTGAGAGTTTGAACTTGACTCATATATATGTTTGTGAATACATATGTGTTCATATTTTAGAATATGAGACATGGTCATCACAACATGAAGTAAAGAAGCAGTAATTCAAATGCAGAAGATAATACCAGATTACTCAGGTAATCTGATAATAATATGTAATAATATGGGGAATGCCAGGAGTCTGAGAGCAACTGAAGCTTTCTTCTGTCAGTTGGACATAATAAGGTGGAAGGCTCTACATTGATTAGGAGTCATTTTGGTCCCTTGTTATAAAGTGTTTATTGGTCATTTTTCGAATTGCTAAAGTCTCAGGAGGAGAAAGATGAAGAGGCAAAAATGGAGCCAAAGAGGAAGAAGACATAGTGAGGTCCATGGCTGGTGCCCTACTAGACGTCCTTATTGTTAGGTCATTATGAGGTTTGCTCTCCATTGTCAACTTGATTTCCAGAGAGACAGACCTCTGGATAACGAGCCTATGCTTATAGGAGATTGCCCCGATTGCTTCAAAGTGGGTAGATCCAACTCCTGTGGGCAGCATAGTCCCCTGGATTTAGGGTCTTGGAATGTGTAATAAAGCTAGGTGATCCCTAGCAGACAAGCATACATCCATATACTGCCCTCTGCTGTTCACTGTGGATATGGCATGATTGGCTCCCCCAGGTTCCTGCCACAGTGACTTCCCTGCTATAACTGGCTTAACCCAGAATTGTCAATCAATTCAGCCTTTTCTCCCTTAAGATGCTGTAGCTGAGTATTTTGTTGTAACAACATGTACTGCAGCTAAAACCTTCACCCTTCCATTGCTATGGAGTATTTCCATGGACCGGTATTTCTAGTTCACTAAATGACCTCTTCTGCATTTCCATTCCTTCCCAAGTCATCCTTGGCTGTGCGATAGGGACATGGCTGCAGGACAGCTGTTTGCAGGGAGAGGTTATCTGTCAGGAGTGGCCCATTATCCTGCTAGAGAAACAGTCCTAGTCACCATTTTTCCAGATTTCAAGTCCTCTTCCTGTCCATCTATCCAAGTTTCACTCTACAAATAGTTTTAAAATAGGAATTTTAGGTGTCCAGAGTGTCTCTGCCTTCATTCTGTGACCCTGTTTCAGGAAGGATATAATCCTTTCAGGAGCACAAGGTAGTGATAATCAAGACTAATTTGTCAATCATCACATTTTTGCAGCCCCAGCTCTTTTGAAAGCACTTGGTCCTCTTCTTTCTCTGGCTGCTTACATAATGCCATGAATATGAACATGAAAGGTTTTTCCTGAGGTGGGGAACAGATGCCTCTTGTTCTGTTGCCTCAACTGCAAACAGTTTTCTGAGTCTTTCAACGTCTTCTGATTACACAGATCAGAACATCTGCTATGCAGCTCCCCAGGCACGGAGCACAGGCGGCAGCTAAGGGTCTCCAAGCAGAGAGGTTTATGTTCGGGACCGTATCACTGTGTAAAGTACTAGAGCTTCCTGACAATAATAGATTCCCAAGTCCTCATGCTCCACCCTGCTGATTCTGAGTGTGAAATCTGTCCCTGACCCACTGCCACTGAACCTGTCTGGGACCCCTGAAGCCTTTTGGGGAGCAGCAGAGATCAAAATATGTGGGAGCTGCCCTGGTCTTTGCAGATACCAGTTCAAGTAGTTGATTCCATTTTTGTGTTGGAGGCTCTTACTAGCCCTGCAGGAGATGGAAGTAGACTGTCCAAGAGTGATGGATAAGGAGAGTGGAGTTTGAGTCATCATGATGTTTCCACTGGACTCTGAAACAAAGAGAGAAATTTAAAGTCATGCATAAGCATAATGAGACTTGAAAATAATTTTTCTTTGTAATTTATTTCCCGCTAATCATGTTAATACAAAATACAAAAAGTGCCTCCAGTAGTCTTCTCCACATTCTTTTCCATACTTGTCAGAGTTTCACCAGAATAGAGAGGTTCTCTTCATTCACTTTCAGGGATCTTAAACTCCTGGAAGAAGGCGATGTGCAACCTCACACATGGACAGATACCTGGGCAGAACTGAGCTCCAAAGCCACCATCTCTCCTTCCTCCATCCCTCCTTCCACCATCCCTCCTTCCACTATCTCTCCCTGCACTATCTCTCCCTCCAATGATGTCTCCTTCTTCAACTCCCCCTGTCCTCACCAGGAACCCAGAGCATGAGCAGCCCGAGGACCTGAGCAGGGAACCTCATTCTGAGAACTGAACTGCAGATGCTTGAATAGTTAGGACAGGGCTACAGTTGAACTTTATCTTGGACTTGCAAAGGAAGGTCCTCCCTGGGGAGAGTATGCAAATGTCCTGGTGAGCACAGCTGTGTGTGCAGAGCCAAGGGGAGTGAGAAGACACCTCTCAAGAGGGCCACACTGAGAAAACATCATGCATTTATGGGCACTGGCCAAGCTAGTGTAGAAAAGGACACATAATCTGTCCCTGCGACTTTTAATGGTCAAGGTGTTTTTTCAATGAAAATAGAGACAGTTGTAGATCCATGTAAGATTTCTTTTCAATTTACTAAGTATACTGCTTTGTATCTTCAATGTATCTAGCTACTGTGCGTCTGGTTGTCCACCTTACTTTAATGCTAAGTTAAGCTGAAGAAACTACACACTTTGGTCACAAGACTTAGAGAAGTCAAGCTGGAAACTTATCCCTGATGGATAGCTTTCACAATGCCAGAAGGCCCTGTGCAAGCTGCTGAGGAAGAAAAGCCATCAATGGCCTTTTAGGGAATCCTGAAAGCTACAATAATATCCTCCTAAATAGGATTTGCTTTCTAGTGTAACAGTGGCATTAATGTTCTAGGAGTACAAAGTATTTTCTGATTAGATTTGACACTTCTTAAATGGGGGGGGGGACTCATACATGGTTCTGTAAATTTGATCAAGAGTCCTTTGCTAGGAAGGTCATAGCTCTTCGTGAGGAAACTACTATTATTTGGTGAAGCAAGTCCTGTTGCCTTGTCTTTTAAACATTCATGCTAATGGTCACAGATTGTTGCTTTGCTCAGTCCTCATTAGAGACGCTTACTGCAGAAAGCCATAGCTGGCCAAAGTGCTGATGGTGTAATGTTTGCTCCCTATGGGGGACAAGTATCATGCTCCATGTAAAGCTCAAGGAACATCATGGAAGAGTGGTTGGTATGGCAATTATAAGGGCTAGAGATTAAGGAGAAGAACTACAAAAGGATGTTTTCTAGGCATGACATCCATTGTACATGTGGCCGCACTATAGCTGTGGTTACTCACTATAAGTGTGGTTATTCATTCAAGACTCAACCCAGCAGCATTTCCTCATAGATGGGCAATGGGTACATGAAGCCTCACACATTCCTGTCAAACTAATGACAGTCATTCTAGGAGGGATTAACTTTCTTTGGTGGTGTAGTCACTAGTAAGTTGCCTTTGCTCCAACCAAAAAAAAATCCCTCTTGGATGTTAGCAACTTAGTGAGTCACATACAAAAAGGTATGAAAGCATCAAGGAGAATTTTTGAGAAGCAGGATTTCAGTGAAAGAGGAAGGGGAAAAGAAATTGGAATGGATGCACTAAACTTGAGTAGAATACATTATATCCATGTGCAAAACTGTCAGTCACAAGAACAGAACATGAAAAACTTAAAATGTACTTTATGATATGTCTGTACTTTTCTGGGTATATACCAAAAGGAATCGAAGTTCTAATTCTCTCTCCAGAAAGACTTATGTATCCATTTTTACAACTTCACTAATCACAATAGGTCATGAACAAAACTAGCTTAGAGATCCATCAATAGATAAAGTGATAAATAAAATGCAGTAGATTTACACAATGGAATTTCATTAATCCGAAAAGAAAAATGAAGCCATGGCATTTTAGGAAAATGGTGGAATTGAAAATGGTTATGTTACAGATGTTTTAATACAGTAACTTTCACAATTCTTACATAATTCCAGAATTTCTTGTCAAAATCAAATGTAATGAACACAGAATACCTTCCAAAGGCCATGGATGGCAAAAAAAAACTTTTAACGAACCACAACAATTAACATTTTCCACAAAACTTCATTATTATTTTAAAATGACATAATCCCAGAATGTGACTAGTGTTCAGATGTCAAGAAACAGGAACTAAAAGGTCCAACAACCACTTTTAGGAAAAGGACTTAATCAGAGTGTATACAACTAAGTCTTGATATTTGGGTGCTGATTTCTTTACCTCAACAAATTTGATAAAAAGCAGCTGATGATAGCTTGAATAGAAAGATTTATTTTTTTACAATTCCCTGTAGTAAAAGTAATTCCAGCAGCTGTGTGGGGGTAATTCAATATTTATTCTCTTTCCAGTGTTTCCACTAGATAATGCTCTGACTGGCTCACCAGTTCACCTCCAAAGCTTCAGGGCAACAGCCATGATGTAAGACGTTTGCACCATTAGTGATTTGATACACATCTACATGTACTAATTAAAGAAATGTTCGACATGAAATGCAATGAACTCATGATTAGACATGAAGTGTAATGAACTTATGACTGACTTTGATATGGTAGCAGAGTTTGATGTACAAACACAGGAAAAATGGAATGGGAGATGAAATATATGTATATTTGACGACCTTGGCAATGCATGGTCTCCCAGGACATGATCTTTGAGACAGTCTGGAAAAACTGCTATTGCCGTTGTCATTGTTGAAGAGGTTTTTGCCTCCCAATGAGATGATATTCTGCTCTAGTGGAAAGTTCACAAACTTAGCTGATTTCTTCTACTTGGGGATTTATGTGGTAGCTGATGTGTTCTGTGATGTTCACTGTTATTGTGAAGTAGATTTAATCTTTGATCATAGATTGGTTGATCTGGTCTATCATTCTTGGGATTCGAGAAACACATATGAGTGACTTGGTGAGAAATCGTTAAAGAGACAATAGTAGAAATAAAGAGGAACAAAATGGAATTAGATAAGCTATTTAATTATCTGTGTTTTTTGCCACTGGAATCCCTAAAATTCTGGGGACTTCACTGTGGCCTTAGCTTTGTTAAAGCTTTACTAACACTGCCTGCAGAAAGTACAAAACTGTTACTGCCTAAACTTCATGACATGGAATGGTTACATTCTTCCTGCCTTAGAAACCAGTACCACAGAGAGGTATTGTGTCTGACGTCAATGGACAAGCATTTGCATCTCCAAGTATCAAGGGTAAGCATAGTCTCTAAGAACTTGGATAGAACTCACAGTATCTGATGATGCCAAGTCATATTTAAAGAACATGGTTTTAGTAATGTGCCTTGTGAACTTCATTGTATAGCCTTTTGGATATTTGAAAAAATGGGGAAGATTTGGAATAAGGGCATCAAACCAGGTCTTACATCAGGCTCAGACTACCTGACAGTGTTGTCTTTAGATTTGAGCTCTGTAGGAATCATCTTCTGTTCTGAAAAGACATGTTTAATCTCATTGTTTCTAGTCACCAATTTTTTCAACCTGATTTCTGGGACAGCAAGACATTATTAGCTTCCCATCAAGGCAATCAACTTCCTCATTTATCCCAGTGAATGAATGTTTCCATGTGAACTTACAGTTCAACCCCAATTGAAATTTGCTTTTCTAATTATATACACCCATGGATAACCTCTAGTTCTGAGTCAGCTTCAACCATCCTGGTGGAAATTTGAGGTTATTACAGGCCACGAAGTAAATTAAAACATCCAGATGTTTGCACACAGGAGGCACTATGCATTGCTATCAGTGCTAGAAGCTGAGCCTGAACCCACCTGCTGGTGATAGGATGGAAATGCAGTTCTTCTGCTTTCAAGATGTTGCAAAGTTAAGACTTTGAGCTTTGAGCATTATGGAGTGGAATTTGATTGTCATCTAATGGTGGATGGGTACACAGCACCTTAATGGAATTTCTGCTTGGGGTTCTGTCTTCACCTTGAACCTTTTCACTTAATCTTATGAAGTTCATCCTCTACCATCTGCCACAAGGAAAGAGTAATGAAAGACTTAAAGAATTCCTGTCTTCAATAAAGTGTCCAATTAGTTAAGGAAAGAAAGAAAAATATCAGTTTTCAGGAGTAAGTCAGGAAAGAGTTCACTAGTAAGTCTGATAGGGCTTTTAAGTCTAGGTTGTTTGATCAGGCTGATATGCTAAGGAAGTGTTTTTCAGAAAGACACAAGTGTTCTAAAGACATTCTGGATTCAATACTGACAGTGATGGAGGCTGAGGTTTCCATTTTACATCTCTCAATCAAGATTCACCTTTTACATTATGAAAATCCATTTAGAAATGACTACGAAGCCCACACAGCTGCTGAGTGGCAGAGAGTCCTCAGGAAGACCACAGCTCCTGTAGTCTGCTCTCTGAATCTCGTGCCCCAGGGTCTTTGTGGGCTGAGGAAGGGAGTGGTAAGGCTCAGCATACCTCCATTTTGAAAGATCTCCTTGGTTACTCCACCATGGATGATAACATTGACCATACCTCTACAGAAAGTCAGCATGAGTGTTATTTCAGAACGATGAAAATAGAGTTTGGAAAATAGTTTTGTATTTTTTTGAGGATTAAGGTAGAATTTATTAGAGGAGAGAAAGAATAGAACTCACTGACTCTAGACATGGAGTGCCTCAAGGGCTAAGAACCCAGGAGAACTGGTTGAATCCAGGCATGGGATCTATGAGGTGCAGGCAGCTGGAAAAGAATTCATAGACTCCAGACATGGAGTGTGCCAAGAGGGACAGATGCCCTGGAGAACTCATCAACTCCAGGTATGAAATCCACGGGAGGTGAGGAGCTAGAACAGAACTCACTGTCTTCACATGTGGATTGCTGTGAGGGGCAGGTACCAGTTTTGAACTTTTGTGATACATTATATTAAGACAGCTCACGAGCTTGATCCAGACTGCATTGGTGACCCTGCTATGTCAGGCATTTTTTTTTTTTTTGCTTTAAAAGTTCTTTTTTTTAATATATATATATATATATTTTTTTTATTAAAAATTTAATTATACATTTGAAAATTTTTTACCAGTTCCCTCCCTCCCCCCTCCCCTTCCCCCAGTGTCTCCCCCCCAATTCCCAGAGAGTCCTTTATTGTCTGCACCTAACTCTCCACTGGGTCCTCCTCTCCGATGACATATAAGGACCCAGTGGCATTTCCATAAGCCCTTTCTCTTGTTCCCCTTAAGCATAAGATTACTACTATGGCTGTCAATCCCTTGCCTCCAGGGGTCTCGGTGCCCTTAACAGATGCTAGACTTTATGAGGGCAACAGTGCGCTGGACATTGCGCAGGGCATGCAAAGTTCCATTATGATTGCTTTGGCCCCAACTATTGTTGAGAATCTTGCAAATCGTTGCTCCTCCCATCCTTTTGCTCTTACAATCTTACCGCCCCCTCTTCCGCAAATGTCCCTGAGCTCCAGGATGGGGAGAGATTAGGCCGTCCTAGTTCTATGTGATTGATATAGAGTCTCTGAAGTTCTGGATTGTGGTTTGTTGATTTTCTTTTGCAGTTTTGCTGCTCCTGCAATTCCCTTCACTCCATTCTGCTGGGCACTGTATGTCACCCCCTGGCCAGAGACAAAAAGCTGTTAAACTGGAGTCTTGTTGTAATAGCACATTCAAGGGTAGATGTAATAAGAGTAGGAAACCTCACTGAGGGAGGGGTCCATCACCCATTTGCAAAATGATTACTTTTTATCTGCTAGACTATATGCCCTCCCCTTCTGGTGAGATCAGGAAAGAACGTCTGTGAACTTTAATATATTTTTTATTATTATTTCAGCTCATACAAACTTAATAGGTACACCAGTTCCCTCCCTCCCTCCTCCTCCCCCCCGTACCCCCTGCTCCCCCTCCCCACCCCCCTTCCTCCCCATCCGCCAGTGCCTCCCGCCCCAATTCCCAGAGAGTCCTTTCTTGTGCAGGCCTGATTTTCCTCTGGGCCCTCCTCTCCAATGACATACAAGGACCCAGTGGCCTTTCCATAAACCCTTTCCCGTGGTCCCCTTAGATATAGGAACACTGCTATGGCTGCCAATCCTTTGCCTCCAAAGATCTTGGTGCCTTGAGAAGATGCTAGACTTTGTGAGGTCAATAGTGTATTGGACAATGTGCAAGGCATGCAAAGTCCAATTATGATTGCTTCAGCCCTAACTAGTATGGAGTATCTTACATATCATTGCTCCTCCCATCCTTTTGCTCTTACACTCTTACCGCCCCCTCTTCCGCAAATTTCCCTGAGCTTCAAGATGGGGAGAGATTAATCTGGCCTAGTTCTAGGTGGTTGATATAGAGACTCTGAAGTTCTGGATTGTGGTTTGTTGATTTTCTTTTGCAGTTTTGCTGGTCCTGCAATGCCCTTCACTCCATCCTGGTGGGCATTGTATGTTACCCCCCTGGCCAGAGACAAAAAGCTGTTAAATTAGAGTCTTGTGATAAAAGCACATTCAAAGGTAGATGTAATAAAAGAGGGAAACCACAGTGAGGGAGGGGTCTATCACCCATTTGCAAAATGGTTACTTTTTATCTGCCAGACTATATGGCTTCCTCTTCTGGTGAGATCATACCCCCTCAGTAGTAAATGATCAGGAACAAAAGTCTTGAACTTAATCAGATGTCTCATTACTTATTTGGGTCCTTGATGGAGGCCTATTCTCTGCTGTAACATGGTCCCTTCTCTCCTTGTTTCTGGTGTGGCCCTCCTACCCTATCCCTCCTTGCAATTACTGTCTCTAGGTGGGCTGGGTGGGTTTGGTACTAGGAGCCACCTATTAGGGAGTACATACGGCGCTTAATTTTCTGGGTCTGGGATACTTCACTTAATATAATTGTTTCTAATGACACCCATTTCCCAGCAAATTCCAGTAATTCATCATTTTTGATGGCTGAGTAGTACTCCATTGTATAGATGCACCACCTTTTCCTTATCTACTCGTCAACTGTTGGACATTTGGGTTGATTCCATGACTTTGCTATTGTAAACAGTGCTGCTATGAACATGGTTGTGCTTGTGCTATCGAGGTGAACCTCTGCTGTATGGGGGGTTATTCCCAAAAGTGGAATAGCAGGGTCATATGGCATTTCAATCTTTAATTTAAGAATCTCCAACAACTCGCAAGAATGGCTGTATGAGCTGCATTCCCCACCACCAATGCAGCAGAGTTCCCCTCTCTCCACATCCCTCTCCAGCATTTGTTGTTGTTTTGTATTGTGGATTTTTGCCATCCTGACCGGGGTGAGATGATATCTCAGGGAAGTTCTGATTTGCATTTCCCTGATGGCTAAGGAAGTGGAGCATTTTTTAAGATATTTGTTAGACATTTTAATTTCATCCTGGTAAAGTTTCTTTGAAGTTCCAGGGCCCATTTTTTAATTGGGCCATTGGTTTCCTTGGTGTTTAGTTTTCTAAGTTCTTTGTGCACTCTGGACAGAGAGTTCTATCAGATGTGTGGTTAGTGAAGATTTTCTCCCATTCTGTGGGTTGCCTTTGAGCTCGTGTGACAATCTCTTTATCTGAACAGAAGCTCTTTAATTTCACAAGATCCCAACTGTTGAGAGTTGGTAGCAGTGACTGTGCCATTGGATGTCTGTTTAGGAAATGTTGGCCTAGCCCAATCAGCTCGAGGGAGTTCCCTATCCTTTCAACTATGGTTTTTATAGTCTCTGGCCTGATATCAAGGTCCTTG
The DNA here is from genome assembly GCA_023101885.1 of Typhlomys cinereus. Taxonomy (NCBI): domain Eukaryota; kingdom Metazoa; phylum Chordata; class Mammalia; order Rodentia; family Platacanthomyidae; genus Typhlomys; species Typhlomys cinereus. Next base: position 2,942,502 of record JALPQD010000202.1, read on the forward strand.
ATCCATTTGGAATTAAGTCTTGTACATGGTGACAAGTACGGGTCCAGCTTTAATCTTCTGCATGTGGAGATCCAGTTTTGCCAGCACCATTTGTTGAAAATGCTGTTCTTTTTCATTTGATCCTTTGGGCCCCTTTGTCAAAGACCAAATGGCTGTAATTTTGTGGGCTTATATCTGGGTCTTCAATCCTTATCCATTGATCTATGTGTCTATTTTGGAGCCAGTACCAGGCTGTCTTTATAACTATGGATTTGTAGTATAGACTTAGATTTGGTATGGTAATACCTCTAGCAGTGTTTTTGTTACTGAGGATTGTCTTTGTTATCCTGGGTCTTTTGTGCCTCCATATGAACTTTGAGATTGTTTGGTCAACTTCTTTGAAGAATTGCTTTGGGATTTTGATTGTCATAGCATTGAATCTGTATATTGCCTTTGGTAGGATGGTCATTTTTACGATGTTGATTCTGCCAATCCAGGAACACTGGAGGTCTTTCCACCTTCTGGTGTCTTCTGCTATTTCTTTCTTTAGGGTTTTAAAGTTTTCGTTGTAAAGGTCTTTTACCTCCTTGGTTAGGTTTATACCAAGGTATTTCATTTTTTTAGGGCTATAGTAAATGGGATTGTTTCTCTCAAGGCTTTTTCACTTCTTCATTTTGGGCATAGTAGGAAGGCCTCTGATTTTTGCACATTTATTTTGTATCCTGCCACCCTGCTGAACTTCTCAATTAGTTCCAGAAGCTTCCTGGTGGAGTTTTTGGGATCACTCAGGTATAAGATCATGTCATCTGCAAATAGGGATAGCTTGACTTCTTCCTTGCCGATTTGAATCCCTCTTAAGTCCCTTTCTTGCCTTATGGCTTCAGCTATGACTTCAAGTACAATATTGAATAGAAGTGGTGAGAGTGGACAGCCTTGTCTAGTTCCTGATCGAAGTGGGAATGCTTCCAATTGTTCTCCATTGAGCATAATCCTTTCTGTGGGCTTGTTGTATATAGCTTTTATTATATTGATAAAGGTTCTTTCCGTTCCTACTGTCTCCAGCGTTTTGATAATAAAAGGCTGTTGGATCTTGTCAAAAGCTTTTTCTGCATCTATCGAGAGTATCATGTGGTCTTGGACTTTCTACTGGTTTACATGATGAATTACATTTATTGATTTGCGTATGTTGAACCAACCTTGTGTGCCAGGGATGAAGCCTACTTGGTCCCCATGAATGATCTTTTTAATATGTTTTTGAATCCGACTTGCTAAGACTTTGTTGACAATCTTTGCGTCTGTGTTCATCAGAAAGATCGGCCTATAGTTTTCTTTTTTAAGTGAATCTTTATTAGGTTTTGGGATTAAGACAATATTAGCTTCATAGAAGGAATTTGGTAGTGTTCCTTCCTTTGCTATTTGATGGAACAGTTTAAGGAATATTGGTGTTATTAACTCCTTAAATGTCTGGTAGAACTCTGTGCTGAATCCATCTGGTCCAGGACATTTTTTGGTGGGAAGATTTGAGATTACTTCTTCAATTTCCTTATATGTTATGGACTATTTAAATAATTCACAACTTCCTGATTCAATTTAGGTAAGTTGTGTTTACTTAGAAATTCATCCATCTCTTTTGTGTTGTCAAACTTCACAGAGTATAAGTTTTTGAAATATGTCGCTATAATTCTCTGGATTTCTTGGGTATCAGTAGTGATAACTCCATTTTCACATCTAATTTTGTTAATTTGGGTTTTCTCTCTCCTGCTTTTGGTTAATTTAGCTAGGGGTGTATCAATCTTATTGATTTTTTCAAAGAACCAGCTTTTTGACTGGTTGATTTTTTCTATCGTTTTCTTAATCTCGATTTCAGATATTTCTCCCCTTATTTTGCTAATCTCTCCTCTCTTCTACTACTTTTTGGGATCAGATTGCTCTAGTTTTCTCTAAAGCTTTAAGTTGCATTGTAAGTTGTTTATTTTCTGATGTTTCCATTTTTTTGATGTAGGCATTAAGAGCTATGAACTTACCTCTTAGAACAGCTTTCATTGTGTCCCAGAGATTTGGTAAGTTGTATTTTCATTATCATTCACTTTCAGGAAATCTTGAATGTCCTTTTTAATTTCTTCCTGAATCCAGTTCTCATTCAGCATCATATTGTTAAGTTTCCAGGAGTTAGTGTATTTTCTCTTGTTTGTTGTGTTGTAGATGTCCAGCTTTAGGCCATGGTGGTCTGACAGGGCACAGGTTAGAACTTCAACTTTTTTGTACATGTGTAGATTCGTTTTGTGGCCCAGTATGTGATCTATTTTGGAGAAAGTTCCGTGTGCTGCTGAGAAAAATGTGTATTCTTTGGTGCGTGGGTGAAAAGTTCGATAGAGATCTGTAAGGTCCATTTCTTTAAGGGTTTGATTAAGGTCCAAAGTGTCTCTATTAAGCTTTTGACCTGTTGATCTATCCCATGTAGAGAGGGCGGTGTTGACGTCCCCAAGAATTATCGTTTGGGGGTCGATTTCTTGCTTTAGGCGCTGTAGAGTTTTCTTAATGAATGTGGAGGGGCCCGTATTGGGTGCATATATGTTCAGTATTGTGAAGTCTTCCTGGTGAATTGTACCTGTGACTAAAATGTAGTATCCATCCGTGTCTCTTATGATTTTCTTTAGTTTGAAGTTCACTTTGTCTGATAGCATAATGGCTACCCCTGCCTGTTTTCTGCTTCCATTTGCTTGTAGAATTGTTGACCAGCCTTTTATTTTTAGAGCGTGCCTCTTTTGTGGTGAGATGGGTTTCCTGTAGGCAGCAGATTGATGGATTGTGATTTTTAATCCAAGTTTGTAATCTGTGTCTCTTGATCAGTGAATTAATTCCATTAACATTTAGTGTTATAATGGAGATACTATTTTTAATTCCAGACATTTATTATGTTTAGTAGTTTTTATAGTATATTGCTTTGCTTTTAATGGTGTTATATTTGCCTTCTGTTCTCCTGGATATGCCTGTTTTTTTCTTCACGCTTGAGATCATTTCTAGTCATTTTTTGAAGGCCTGGTTTGGTGGACATGTATCCCTTCAAGTTGTCTTTGTGCTGGACGATTTTCCTTTCTCCCTCGATCATGACTGATGGTTTTGCAGGGTAAATCAGCCTGGGTTGACATTTTTGCTCATTCAATACTTGAAGTATGTCTCTCCAAGCTCTTCTTGCTTTTACTGTTTCGACTGAGAAGTCATTTGTTATTTTAATAGGTTTACCTTTAAAAGTGACTTGTTTTTTCTCCCTTTAAACTCTCAGCACCAGTTCTTTATCTTGAATGTGGAGTGGTTTAACTATTATTTGCCGTGGGGTGCTTCTGTTTTGGTCGTATCTGTTTGGGGTGGGGAATGCCTCTTGTATGTGGATGGGCCTCTCTTTTTTTGGATGAGGAAAGTTTTCCTTGATGATCATTTGAAAAATTTCCTCAGGGGTGGTATTTGAGATTCTTTGCTCTGGTATTCCAGGAATACGCATGTTAACGCTTCTTCAGGGTGTCCCATATCTCTTGGATATTCTCTCAAGTATCTTTTTGGCTTAACAACCTCTTCCATTGAGCTGGTTAGTACTCCCACTTTATCTTCAAGGTCTGAAATTCTGTTTCTGCTCTTTAGTTCTGTTGATAAGACTCTCTGTGGCGTTCTGGGTTGAAGATAACTTGTCTTGTTGCTCAGTTTTAAACTCTGCTTGAGTCTGTTTAACTGCTCTATGCCAGTTTTTTTCTTAGCCCTGTTTTTCTCAAGTCCTCCAAATGTCTGATGGTTCCTCCTCAAAGCAATTGATTCGATATGTAATTCCTCCCGGATTTCCTCTTTCATAGTATTGAACATGGTAATGATCATATTTTGAAAGTCTTATCCTGGGTCAGGTTTTCTTGGCCTTTTTCCGGGTTTGTTCTGGTTGGAGTCTAACATTATGGGATTAATTCCTTCAGTGGGAAATTTTTACTTGAGTGTTGCTTCTCATGGATTTGCACTTTGACTTTGGCATTGTGTTTTAACTCTTAAGATCTTTCAATTTCACTAAACTGAATTATTTGGCCTGGGGTTCTGGGGGTGTGCAGGGACAGAGCTTACCTATCTAGGTCATGGGTGAGGCCCAGTTGGAGCACGCGTCCTGACCAGCTGAGCAGGGTGGGGAATGGGAGGATGAGGGTGATGGCTTGGAGTTTGACCCGAGGGCAGCTGGGGCGGGGCCTGGGCGCAGGGGGAGGTCCTCCTCGTCCCTTGGCCCTGAGTGCGCGGCTCCGGCTGGATGGTGGGTTAGGAGCCGGGTCCCTTTTGGCTGACCTGGGGTTCTGGTGGGGGGCGCGGCGGCGGAGACTTACCTAGGTCGCGGGTGAGGCCCGGCTGGACCGTGCGTGCGTCCTGACAGGCGGAGCGGGGTGGGGTAAAGGGTGCCAGGCATTCCGGGCATTTTTAATTCATTTTAAATGTTAGCTATTTCCAGAGAAAATACTTGCCTCACTATTAGATAACAGCAGAGGGTAAGAAATGACCCTCTAACCTCACCAATCATTGAGCCCTTACTAATCATCAGTTAGAGTCC
>JALPQD010000202.1:2947075-3086063 GCA_023101885.1 Typhlomys cinereus
ATGGTCCTGGTTTTAGAGGAATCAAAGAAGTAAGCTGGGAGGAGTCCTTGTATCCTTCAGCCAAGGATTTCAGGGAATGTGGAAGTCAGGATAGGTATAAGGCAGGAAGGCGGCAGGTTGAGGAGTCACAAGGAAAGGGCAGTATAAGATTGTGCTGTGAGATCAAAGTCTAGGTTTGCCACGAGAAGTGAAGATGTTAAAGAGATCGACAGATCCAATAAGTGGACCATATGCCGAGACAACAGTCGTATACACACCGATGAGCTATGGGTAGCGTGCGATAGTATAGAGGAGTGGAACTGAGGCCGTTGGAACAGAGATGATTTCAATAATAGGCGCAATTTTTGGATTGGATTTGGAGTTGCAGGATTTGTAGTTGTTCCTTGTTGTTTTGCAGTCATATCATGAAATTTCCTGGGTATGCCACTATGTCTCCCGTTGAAATGGGAATGTTTTTTTCTGTGGGCTTGTAAGTTGGAAGTATGTACTTCTCTTTTGATTTCAGATGAATTTTAGACTTTTGGGAGTTTTTGGGTTTGTTTTTGACTATGAGGACTTTTTAAAGTGGGAATGAAGGGATTGTTCACACATTGAGAATGGCAATGACCTATGGGGGCCAGATTGAGGATCATGGTTTGAAATGTGACTTTCTTCCCACAAGCTACTGTGTTTGAAATCTTGAGTTGTTTGGGAAAGTGCATGAAAGTTTAGGAGATTGAGCCCGCTGGAGGAGATATAGTCAAAGGGTAAGGGGCCTTAAGTTGTTGTCGACCCGGGTTGAGGAAGTCTGCTCGACAGCTTGTAGTTTAACATCTATCAGCATTCTGATGTCTCAGTGACTTAAGCCTTCTTCAGCTTCTTCTGTGATCTGCCATTCCTTTTTCCTCCATGAAGGTATGAAGGATTGGTATCCTCCCCTCTAGAACCTTAAGCTACAATCTCCCTTCTCTTAAGTTTGACTTTGGGTGCTGCTCAAAGCACAGAAATGAGTAGCTGACTATATCGAAAGTTTTTAAGACAAATAGCTTATGTCTATTTTTGGAAATAGCATTAAGGTACTGGAAAAAAGTCACATAGGGAAGCTAATTGCTGTATAACACCATATACACAACACACCCACATGTGCACACATAGCCGACAATAATATACAAAATTATGAAAGTTGCTTGAATCTTGGTAGATAAAGGAAAATAGGTCCATCAGAATGGAATGAAGGCTGTGAGAAAGTAACGTTAAATATGTAATATCAAAAATGAATAATAATTAAAAGGGTTTAATATTTGCTAATGAGTAGTAAAATGAAAATCAAAAATTCAATAAGATATATTCGGCATGGTCATCAGAATAGATAAAAAGAACTGCGAATACCCAGTGATGAGGAGGATAGGACACAGATTTTCATACATTTGGGCTGGCAACTTAATCAGTATTTATAAAACAAACTGTCAAAACATTGGTGTCATCTGCTTAAATTAAATGTAACCTGTCACAGAGTTTATTCTAAGAGAATAGGGTTCATGATGATCCATGAAAGACAGATGTAACTATGTTAACTCATTTGTAATAAGGTCTAAACTGGACAACAACAAAAATCCATCAACCAGCGTAATGAATGCAAATTGCTTGTGGAAAATAAACTTCAAATGAATATTACAACAGCATAAAGCAATTGACACTGACACATGAAACATAATAAATGAAGCTGCAGACAAAATGATGGTTGAAAGAAATCAGATACAAGGATACATAATGCATGATTACATTTGAATTTAAGTAACAGGTAATGTTCACCTATTGTAATAGACATATAGTAATGGCTATCTCAGGGTGAGATGTTTGGGGGTGCGTGGGTAAATTTTATAAGATGAAAGAACTTTTTAAAGTTTGGTATGTATGGATAGTTTTATGGACATGTATTCGAGAATGTGTTGCACATCTTTCCCTACAGATGTTATACTTACCGATGTTCGAGAAAGTAAACAGAGACCTAATCATGCAAACAATGAGAAGGCCAATTAGAAAGGAATTAGAAGATGAACAAACGATCAACAATCTAGCTTAAGGTTATGTACTTGACTACTGCATTGCTAAGTTTTTCCTTTGCTTGAATGATTTAGGTGCTTTCAAATTGAATGAACGTATGATTGTTGGTCTGCCAACAGTTACCCAGCCATGTGCCTGTGTGACAAGGCGAATCCGTACAGCAGATCAGCAAGCAAGCAGGGTCTGACAGAGGATATGCTCACCTACAAAAAATAGTAAATTCTTTTAATGATTAGTGGGTTAGCAGTCAGAGATTAAAAATGTTTCACAAACAAGTCTCCCTGCTGTCCACGGATCTGTGTCCTAAGTAAAGTTCATTCGCATTTTATTAGAAAGACATTTAGATAGTGAAAGGTAAAAGAGCTAACTTTGAGATTGATGTTGCTAATCAGTGGGGAAGGGATAAGATGTTGCATTTGTCAAATGAGAACTGATATGTGATGCTCCTTGGAGTAACTAAGGACAAAAAGGTAAGAAACATTAAGAATAAAGAATACACCTGGGATTCAGGTAGACCTGGGTGTCCGTTTGCTCCAGGGGTTCTGGGAACCCATGGCAAACCAGTTATCTCCTATAGCAACTTTGATACCGGGGTTCCCTGGATATCCAGGCAGACCAGTTTTCATCACCCTAAAAACAATAAAACGGCAACTGAAAATCGATTTTCAGGACAGATGGTATAAATTAGCATTATTCACAATCTTTTCAAGATGCCTATAGGGACAATGCTAAGGGTTTTAATATAAATTGATTCATTAATTATCCACAACAGCTGTTGTGAGATAGATGTTTGTGATCTCAATTTATAAAAGAGAAACCATATCTCAGAGAATCAAGGGCTAAACCTTTAGAATAGGCATAATTAGAAAATCTGATTCATCACAGTCTGTCAGATCCAAAAGCTCATTCAATTCCCTGTATTATATGAACTGTAATGCAGTCTAATAAGCCTATCAATCCTATTATAAGAACTGTTATTAATCTCCATTTGTAGGGAATCCAGCCAGAAAAATGGCAGAACCTTAAGCTTGACATCAGAACTAGTGACCATCATCCCTATTTTGCTATCAATTCAAATCATGCTTGTAATAAGGCACTAAGTAGCTATCGCACATTCTACTGTAAACAGAATTACTATTGACATCATAAATTTTTCGTGAAACCTCTAATATCCTGTTTCTTTTATGAACAAGTTCTGTACAAACAACTAACAATCAGTCCCTTACCTATGGTTTCAGTCACATGTGACAAGTAATAGCTATGAATATGGCTCAAAACAAAATTGCAAAGCCTGAAATTTAGGAAAATGTTTGGCAAGTATTCAATGAGTTGAGTGTGCCATGTGCCACAGAAACCTCGTGGGTGACAACTTCTGCACAATGTCAAGATTAATAAAACTTGTGATAGTAAGGTAGGTCTTAAATTTCCCATAACTGTAGAGGTTTCATAATCAAATTTTACTGAAAGTAGTGGAATTTTGTGAGCTTGGAGACAACCTTATATGATTCACATTTTTATGAAAATATTAAAGTTCTTGCATTCAAAGAATGGGGCTGGAAGATTCTACACTTTAGTATAGGTTTAAAAGTTTTTCCCCAATATCAGTGAAACACACACAATAACTTTAATAACACCACAATGTTCACAACGCATGTTCATGATATGATCTCTTCAAAAAACATCAATGTTGACCAGTATCCACAGATGCTTCATTCTTGTAGTGGGTAGATCGAAAAATCTTCTCTTTGAGACCAGTACTTTTCCTGTACTAAAGTAATGTCTTTAAATTAATGCTTGTCTTCCCTACATCATTTTTCTTAGTAGTTAAGAATCCTGTATATTTTTTTCTGAATCCTTATAAATAACATGTGTAGCATATTTGAATGCTAAATCCATATCTAATAAAAATTTAAATTTAATTTGTTCCACTTTAATGTTCACAAAGATAAATAAGGAAAATGCTTTCTTATAAGTTATATTCCCAATCAGAGTATGCTTGTTATTTATAAATAAGTTAAATTAGACTGCTGAAATTGAAAAGAGTTTAAATTTTAATATTCTCTTAGTAGCAAACATGGAAGTGAACAAACTCCGTGTTTATACATGATAATTCAAGTATATTAAAATAGCACAACTCCAATATTTAAGGTTAATCAACAGTGTCCTTCACATTACCAATATATGGCAAGTAAAATATCATAAGAAAATTCTATTTTATGATGATTAATAAAATTAATTTCAATTTACTAGCTTGCTTGTCTTCATTATTCACACAATTATGAAGAAAACAATAGGTATCATTAAAGCTAAGGCATAAGAAATGAAGAGGTTAAAAATCAACAAACTAATCAGGTATTCTATAAACTGCTCAGAGAAAGGAAAATTCTACTCTTTTGCATTCTTAGAAAATCTGGGAGTGAGTTGAATATGCTGAAGCTGCAAAGATCTATATTCATTTAAATGTAAACTTTGATAAAATCCTTGAAAATGGAACATAATGAGTGAAACTTACCTCCGTGTAACTATCATACTAATATAGTAACATTGGAAAGCTAGACACTTATTTTTTTATCAATACCAAGACTAGAACTGAGAACTGCTTTTGAAGTCACTGTGCTATGTCACATACAGTCAATACAGGAAAATGAATCAATTTGTTATCTTTTTTGTTGTCAGATTCAAATTAGTTAACAGTATCCACATCATACTCAATTTCTGCTTTTCTATTTTATGACCTAAAATCCATGAATAAAGTTATAGGTTTTATTTCATCTTTGAAAAATATTCCTTTTGTATGAGAGAGAGAAAGGGAGAGAGAGAGAGAGAGAGAGAGAGAGAGAGAGAGAGAGAATACACGTGCATGCAATGGTGCATGAATAAATGTCAGAAGACAACATTGTTCCGCTATGTGCTCTTCCAGGTATCAAACTAATATTGTCAGATTTGCAAGTATGCACTTTACCTACTGAGAAATCTCACTTTATAGACTACGTTGAAGTAAGTGAAAGCTAATCATTTTGATTCTTGCTTTTTAAAACAGCAGAAGGAATCTTACTGGAAAAAACATAACAAAAACAATGAATGGAAAATATTAGTTGGGTTAGAAATGATAAAAAAACATGTTTTGTTGTATAATAACATTAATCTATAATAGTGAGCCATTAGTTGTAAATTGTATTTCCTATATAATTTCTCAGATTATATACCCTTAACAGTATTTGGAGAAGGATTCAGAAGTCAAAGTCCAACTCTTCAAGGGCAAATCATTCAAGGTTTGCCTTTGGTTTAAGTACATTAACCAACAGGGGAAATTAAAACAGAACTACCAAGTAACCCAACAGACCTCCAGACCTTCTCTTTGTTATATAATGAAGGAAAAATGAATTTATAACAACAAAAAGACACCTTCACTCCTTTTTTCAGTGCAGCACTATTCAATATAGCAAAGCTTTGGAATTAACACAATGTCTGCAAAGAGACAAATATATATATATATATATATCACGAGGTTTATATATGCAATGAAATACTAGCTAGATACAGAAAATAATATGAAATTTCATCACTTATGTCAGCAAGGATGGATCTGGAAAACATCATGATAAATGAAATAAATCAAACAGAGTCTCACCAAGGAGTATCTAAAAGAGCTAATGTTATGGAAGTTGAGACTAGAATGGTGATTATCAGAATTTAGGGAGAGGCACACCAGGAAAAATAACTGAAGATTGGTCAACAAGTACAATGTTATTGATTGATAAATAGAATAAATTTTCTATTTCTACAGCATAGCACAATAAATATAATCCTATATCCTAATATCCTATTATTTTTCAAACTATTTAGAAAAAAGGAATTTGAAAATACTGTAAAGAAATAATAAAAGATTAAGGTAAGAGATATGCTAATTACAAAGATAACTACAATGAATCAAATATATTGAATGAATATATTCAATATATCAAAATATATTCAATGAATCAAAATATTACAAAGCTTTTGTACAAACACATAGAATACAGTAATCAAAAAATAAAGACAAAACTGTTGATGAAGCTTACTTTTTCCTAAAAGCTTTAGCAATGTGAAATTGATGCACACAATTTGTACATGTTAAATACATACATTTTAAGCACTACAACTCCAAAAGCTACCAGGAGAGATGCACTGGTAATATCCACAGGTCATAGCCAGACTACTACTTATGGTTCATGCTTCATATCACTCCTACATTCTAACTCTGGAAGTCAATGTGAGGATCACTGAGCCTAGGCTCCATACCACTGCAGCATCACAGTGAACACATATTCTACTCCCCTTAGGTACATACAAGTCATGGAGCTCCCCTTCTCATTTTGGAAATCCCTGACTAGTGGGCACACAACATATTTCAAATGCACACCCAATAACCTAACTCAATATATACAGCATACATAGGAAAAATACAATCAATATAAGAAATGAAGACAATATGTCTGATCCCTATAAATGTGTCTCCCATAGGAATTCTCCTCATAGTGAATAACTTAGATGAAATAGTAAACATAAAACTGAAAAGAGCAATTATAAAGATGCTTAGTGAATTGAATGAATACAAAACCGGACATGACAAAGCTGGAAGATAGGAATCAACATATATCAACTCCAAGAAAACACAGAAAATGGTATAAGAAAAGATTGAAACAATAAAGCAAATGAAAACAGAGATATAAACAATGAAATATAAAAACCAAATGAAATTGGAAATGAAAAATTCAAATCGTCATAAATTCAATAGGATGCCTCACCAACAGAATGGGTGAAAACGACAACAGTATATCAAGGATTGAAGACAAGGAAAAGGAATTGCCACTTAATCAAAACATGAGTAAATTTAAAGGACACATGAACAAGTATATGGAAACTCTATGACACTATGAAGAGACAAAATCTATTGATTCATCATTCAAGAAGGAGGAGAAATTCAGGCCAAAGACATAGAAAATGTTTCTAAAAAAAATCATAGGGGATCCATTTGGAATTAGTCTTGTACATGGTGACAAGTAACGGGTCCATCTTATAAATCTTCTGCATGTGGAGATCCGTTTTGCCAGCAAACCATTTGTTGAAGATGCTGTTCTTTTCCATTGGATCTTGGGCCCCTTTGTCAAAGACCAATGCTGTAACTTGTGGGCTTATATCTGGGTCTTCAATCCTTATCCATTGACTGTGTGTCTATTTGGAGCCAGTACCGCTGTCTTTATAACGAATGGATTTGTAGTATAGATTAGGTTTGGTATGGTAATGCCTCCAGCAGTGTTTTTGTACTCAGGATGTTTTTGCTATCCTGGGTCTTTGTGCCTCCATATGAACTTTGAGATTGTTTGCTCAACTTCTTTGAGAATGCTTTGGGTTTGATTGGTATAGCATTGAATCTGTATATTGCCCTTTGGTAGGATGGTCATTTTTACACTGTTGATTCTGCCAATCCCGGAACAAGGGAGGTTCTTTCCACCTTCTGGTGTCTTCTGCATTTCTTTCTTTAGGGTTTTAAGTTTTCATTGTAAAGGTCTTTACCTCCTAGTTAGATTTATACCAAGGTATTCATTTTTTAGGGGGTTATAGTAAATGGCATGTTTCCTCTCAAGGCTTTTTTTCACTTCTTTCATTCTGGGGGGCATATAGGAAGGCCTCTGATTTTTGCACATTTATTTTGATCCTGCCACCCTGCTGAACTCTCAATCAGTTCCAGGAGCTTCCTGGTGGAGTTTGGGATCACTCAGGTGATAAGATCTTCATCTGCAAATAGAGATAGCTTGACTTCTCCTTGCCAATTTGAATCCCTCTTATGTCCCTTCTTGTCTTATGGCTTTCGCTAGACTGCAAGTACAATATTGAATAGAAGTGGGAGAGTGGACAGCCTTGTCTTGTTCCTGACGAAGTGGGAATGCTTCCAATTGTTCCCCATTGAGCATAATCCTTGCTGTGGGCTGTTGTATACAGCTTTTTATTATATTGATAAAGGTTCCTTCCATTCCTACTGTCTCTAGCGTTTGATCATAAAAGGCTGTTGGCTTGTCAAAAGCTTGTTTTCTGCATCTATCGAGAGTATCATGTGGTCTTGGACTTGGTGGACTGGGTTACATGATGAATTACATTTATTGAGTTGCGTATGGTGACCAACCGTGTGTGCCGGGATGAAGCCTACTTGGTCCCCCTGAATGATCTTTTTTTTTTTTTTTTTTTTTTTTTTTGAAGTTTTCCGTGTCACTTATTTTTTTATTAAAAATTATTATACATTTTAAAAATTTTTACCAGTCCCTCCCCCCCCTCTCCCCGTCCCCTTCCCTCAGTGCCTCCCCCCAATTCCAGATAGTCCTTTATTGTGTGTGCCTACTCCCCACGTGTGTCCTCCTCTCCGATGACATATAAGGACCAGTGGCATTTCCATAAGCCCTTCTTCTGTTCCCCTAAGCTAAGATCACTACTATGGCTGTCAATCCCTTGCCTCCAGGGGTCGCGGTGCCCATCAGATGCTAGACTTTATGAGGGCAACAGTGCGCTGGACAATGCGCAGGGCATGCAAAGTTCCATTAGATTGCTTGCCCCAACTATGTTGAGTAATCTTGCAAATCGTTGCTATCCATCCTTTTGCTCTTACAATCTTACCGCCCCCCCTCTTCCGCAAATGTCCCTGAGCTCCAGGATGGGGAGAGATTAGGCTGTCCAGTTCTATGTGTTGATATAGAGTCTCTGAAGTTCTGGATTGTGGTTTGTTGATTTTCTTTTGCAGTTTTGCTGCTCCTGCAATTCCTTCACTCCATTCGGCGGGCACTGTAGTCACCCCCTGGCCAGAGACAAAAGCTGTTAAACTGAGTCTTGTTGTAATAGCACATTCAAGGTAGATGTAATAAAGAGTAGGAAACCCACTGAGAGGGGGTCATCACCCATTGCAAAATGTTACTTTTATCTGCTAGACTATATGCCCCTCCCCCTTCTGTGAGATCAGGAAGACGTCTGTGAACTTAACCAGGTTTCTCATTACTTATTGCAGCCTTGCATGGGAGGCCTATTTCTCTGCTGTAACATGGTCTCCTCTCTCTCTTGTTTCTGGTGTGGCCCTCCTACCCCCTCTCTTGTTCATATCCTTGCAATTACTGTGTCTAGTTACTTGAGTGTCCAGTGGGCTGGTGAGTTTGGTACTAGGAGCCACCTATTAGGGAGTACATACGGCGCTTAATTTTCTGGGTTTGGGATACTTCACTTAATATAATTCTTCTAATGACATCCATTTCCCAGCAATTCCAGTAATTCATCATTTTTGATGGCTGAGTAGTTACTCCATTGTATAGATGTACCACAGTTTCTCTTATCCACTCGTCAACTGTTGGACATTGGGTTGATTCCATGACTTTGCTATTGTAAACAGTGCTGCTATGAACATGGTCGTGCTTGTGCTATCGAGGTGAACCTCTTGCTGCTTGGGGGGTTATTCCCAAAAGTGGAATAGCAGGGTCATATGGCATTTCAATCTTTAATTTCTTTAAGAATCTCCAGACGGCTCGCCAGAGTGGCTGTATGAGCCTGCATTCCCCACCAACATGTAGGAGAGTTCCCCCTCTCCACATCCTCTCCAGCATTTGTCGTGTTTGTATTGTGGATTTTTGCCATCCTGACCGGGGTGAGATGATATCTCAGGGAGTTTGATTTGCATTTCCCTGATGGCAAGGAAGTGGGAGCATTTTTTAAGATAATTTGTTAGACATTTTAATTTCATCCCTGGTAAAGTTTTCTTTGAAGTTCCAGGGCCCATTTTTTAATTGGGCCAGTGTTTCCTTGGGTTTAATTTCTAAGTTCTTTGTGCACTCGGACAGTAGAGCTCTGTCAGATATGTGGTTAGTGAAGATTTTCTCCATTCTGTGGGTTGCCTTTGAGCTCGTGTTACATCTCTTTATCTGAACAGAAGCTCTTTAATTTCACAAGATCCCAACTGTTGAGAGTTGGTAGCAGTGACTGTGCCATTGGATGTCTGTTTAGGAACTGTTGGCCTAGCCCAACCAGCTCGAGGGAGTTCCCTATCTTTTCAACTATGGTTTTATAGTCTCTGGCCTGATATCAAGGTCCTTGATCCATTTGGAATTAAGTCTTGTACATGGTGGACAAGTACGGGTCCAGCTTAACTTCTGCATGTGGAGATCCAGTTTTGCCAGCACCATTTGTTGAAGATGCTGTTCTTTTCCATTGGATTCTTTGGGCCCCTTTGTCAAAGACCAAATGGTGTAACTTTGTGGGCTTATATCTGGGTCTTCAATCCTTATCCATTGATCTGTGTGTCTATTGGAGCCAGTACCAGGCTGTCTTTATAACTATGGATTTGTAGTATAGACTTAGGTTTGGTATGGTAATACCTCCAGCAGTGTTTTGTTACTCAGGATTGTTTTGCTATCCTGGGTCTTTTTTGCCTCCAATGAACTTTGAGATTGTTTGGTCAACTCTTTGAAGAATGCTTTGGGATTTTGATTGTATAGCATTGAATCTGTATATGCCTTTGGTAGGATGGTCATTTTTACAATGTTGATTCTGCCAATCCAGGAACAAGGAGGTCTTTCCACCTTCTGGTGTCTGCTGCAATTCTTTCTTTAGGGTTTTTAAGTTTTCATTGTAAAGGTCTTTTACCCCCTTGTTAGGTTTATACCAAGGTATTTCATTTTTTTAGGGGTTATAGTAAAGGGATGGTTCTCTCAAGGCTTTTTCATCTCTTTCATTCGGGCATATAGGAAGGCCTCTGATTTTTGCACATTTATTGTATCCTGCCACCCTGCTGAACTTCTCAATAGTTCCAGGAGCTTCCTGGTGGAGTTTTTGGATCACTCAGGTATAAGATCGTCTCATCTGCAAAGGGATAGCTTGACTTCTTCTTGCCAATTTGAATCCCTCTTATGTCCCTTCTGTCTTAGCTTCGGCTAAGACTTCAAGTACATATTGAAAGAAGTGGTAGAGTGGACAGCCTTGTCTTGTTCCGATCGAAGTGGGAATGCTTCCAATTGTTCCCCATGAGCATAATCCTTGCTGTGGGCTTGGTTGATACACTTTATTATATTGATAAAGGTTCCTTCCATTCCTACGTCTCTAGCGTTTGATCATAAAAGGCTGTTGGATCTGTCAAAAGCTTTTCTGCATCTATCGAGAGTACATGTGGTCTTGGACTTTGGACTGGTTACATGATGAATTACATTTATTGATTTGCGTATGTTGAACCAACCTGGTGTGCCGGGGTGAAGCCTACTTGGTCCCATGAATGATCTTTTTAATGTTTTTGAATCCGATTTGCTAAGACTTTGTTGAGAATCTTTGCTCTGTTGTTCACAGGGAGATCGGCCTATAGTTTTCTTTTTTAAGTGAATCTTTATTAGGTTTTGGGATTAAAACGATATTAGCTTCATAGAAGGAATTTGGTAGTGTTCCTTCTTTTGCTATTTGATGGAACAGTTTAAGGAGTATTGGTGTTATTACTCCTTAAATGTCTGGTAGAACTCTGTGCTGAATCCATCTGGTCCAGGACATTTTTTGGTGGGAAGATTCGAGATTACTTCCTCAATTTCCTTATATGTTATAGGACTATTTAATAATTCACAACTTCCTGATCAATTTAGGTAAGTTGTGTTTACTTAGAACATTCATCCATCTCTTTTGTGTTGTCAAACTTCACAGAGTATAAGTTTTTGAAATATGATGTTATAATTCTCTGGATTTCTTGGGTATCCGTAGTGATAACTCCATGTTCATTCTAATTTTGTAATTTGGGTTTTCTCTCTCTTGCTTTTGGTTAGTTTAGCTAGGGGTGTATCAATCTTTTGATTTTTCAAAGAACCAGCTTTTTGATTGGTTGATTTTTTCTATCGTTTTCTTAATCCGATTTCAGATATTTCTCCCCTTATTTTGCTAATCTCTTCTCTTCTACTTTTGGGATCAGATTGCTCGTTTCTCTAAAGCTTTAAGCTGCATTGTTAAGTTGTTTATTTCTGATGTTTCCATTTTTTTGACGTGGGCATTAAGAGCTATGAACTTACCTCTTAGAACAGCTTTCATTGTGTCCCAGAGATTTTGGTAAGTTGTATTTTCGTTATCATTCACTTCAGGAAATCTTGAATTCCTTTTTAATTTCTTCCTGAATCCAGTTCATTCAATTCAGCATCATGTTAAGTTTCCAGGAGTTAGTGTATTTCTCTTGTTTGATGTGTTGTGGATGTCCAGCTTTAGGCCGTGGTGGTCGATAGGGCACAGGTTTATCAGGCCAGAGACTTAAATAAAGCCAAGTTGAAAGGATAGGGAACTCCCTCGAGCTGATTGGGCTAGGCCAACACTTCCTAAACAGACTCCAATGGCACAGTCACTGCTACCAACTCTCAACAGTTGGGATCTTGTGAAATTAAAGAGCTTCTGTTCAGATAAAGAGATTGTCACACGAGCTCAAAGGCAACCCACAGAATGGGAGAAAATCTTCACTAACCATATATCTGACAGAGCTCTACTGTCCAGAGTGCACAAAGAACTTAGAAAATTAAACTCCAAGGAAAACACTGGCCCAATTAAAAAATGGGCCCTGGAACTTCAAAGAAACTTTACCAGGGATGAAATTAAAATGTCTAACAATTATCTTAAAAATGCTCCACTTCCTTCGCCATCAGGGAAATGCAAATCAAAACTTCCCTGAGATATCATCTCACCCCGGTCAGGATGGCAAAAATCCACAGTACAAACAACGACAAATGCTGGAGAGGATGTGGGGAGAGGGGAACTCTCCTACATGTTGGTGGGAATGCAGGCTCATACAGCCACTCTGGCGAGCCGTCTGGAGATTCTTAAAGAAATTAAAGATTGAAATGCCATATGACCCTGCTATCCCACTTTGGGAAAATCCCCCAAGCAGCAGAGGTTCGCCTCGAAGCACAAGCTCGACCATGTTCATAGCAGCACTGTTTACAATAGCAAAGTCATGGAATCAACCTAAATGTCCAACAGTTGACGAGTGGATAAGGAAACTGTGGTACATCTATACAATGGAGTACTACTCAGCCATCAAAAATGATGAATTACTGGAATTTGCTGGGAAATGGATGTCATTAGAAGCAATTTATTAAGTGAAGTATCTCAACCCAGAAATTAAGCGCCGTATGTACTCCCTAATAGGTGGCTCCTAGTACCAAACTCGCCAGCCCACATTGGGACACTCAAAAGAACCTATGTAACACAGTAATTGCAAGGATATGACAAGAGAGATGGGTTAGGAGGGCCACACCAGAAACAAGGGAGAGAGGAGACCATGTTACAGCAGAGAAAATAGGCCTCCATCAAGGTCTGCAAGTAAGTAATGAGAAACCTGGTTAAGTTCACAGACGTTCTTTCTCGATCTCACCAGAAGGGGAGGGCATAAGTCTAGCAGATAAAAAGTAATCATTTTGCAAATGGGTGATGGACCCCTCCCTCAGTGAGGTTTCCTTACCTTAACATCTACCCTTGAATGTGTCTATTACAACAAGACTCCAGTTTAACAGCTTTTGTCTCTGGCCAGGGGGTGACATACAGTGCCCAGCAGAATGGAGTGAAGGGAATTGCAGGAGCAGCAAAACTGCAAAAGAAAATCAACAAACCACAATCCAGAACTTCAGAGACTCTATATCAATCACATAGAACTAGGACAGCCTAATCTCTCCCCATCCTGGAGCTCAGGGACATTTGCGGAAGAGGGGGCGGTAAGATTGTAAGAGCAAAAGGATGGGAGGAGCAACGATTTGCAAGATTCTCAACAATAGTTGGGGCCAAAGCAATCATAATGGAACTTGCATGCCCTGGCGCAATGTCCAGCGCACTGTTTGCCCTCATAAGTCTAGCATCTGTTAAGGCACCGAGACCCTGGAGGCAAGGGATTGACAGCCATAGTAGTAATCTTATGCTTAAGGGGAACAAGAGAAAGGGCTTATGGAAATGCCACTGCGTCCTATATGTCATCGGAGAGGAGGACCCAGTGGAGAGTTAGGCGCACACAATAAAGGACTCTCTGGGAATTGGGGGGGAGACATGGGGGAAGGGGAGGGGGGAGGGAGGGAACTGGTAAAAAATTTTAAAATGTATAATTAAATTTTTAATAAAAAAAAATTAAAAAAAAAATCATAGGGGAAAACTTCCAAAATGTAGAGAATGCCCACCTAGATATAAGAAGCCAACTGAGGGGCTGGAGAGGTGGCTCAGGGGTTAAGCCTCTGCCTTGCAGGTGGAAAGTCCTGAGTTCGGATCCTAGACCCCACGTATAGACGCCAGCGGAACCGGGGGCGGCCTGCGTTTCCAGTTCTGGTAGGGCGGAGCCTGTGAATCACGGGGCAGAGTAAACGAGGAGGAGGTGGAGGCGTCCATGGTGGTTCCCCAATTCATCCGTGGTTCTACACGCATGCGCACACCACACACACACACACACATATATACATGCACAATTGAATAAATTAAAAAAAATTTTAAAAAAGAAGCCAACTGAATTCCAAATAAACAGAAACATTCAACTGGCCTCCATCTCCCTGTGCCCCAGGAGATGATAAGAAATGATCTCAACACCCAAACAAGAGGCACCCTATAGTAGGAAATGCAAATGAAATCAGAACAATCAAATCTCCTCCCATCCTAAAACTCAGGGAATTATGCAAAAGAGAAGAAGGTAAGATTGTAGGAGCTTCAAGGTGTGGAGGTTCACTGTGGGCTAGAGGTCTACCCAAGGAATGGTCACTCAAACTGCCACAGACTTGAGTCCCTATTGAAACTGACAACCTGAAGGGAAACTGGCAGCCTACACAAGCAGATGGAAAGGAAGGTGGGAAGGAAAGAGATGGATTGGTGAACGAAAGGGAGTGAGGGAGATGGAAAGGAGGAGGGCTAATTATTCATGATGATTATATAAAAGAATTCTTTAAAGAAATGGAAACACTCTGTTACACCTTATAATTACAACAGTGAAAAGAGACCAAAGGAAGGGTATTAAAAAATCATAAGAGATGAATCAAGTTGGCAGTAGTCCCATCAAATAAAAACTGACTATACAATAGAAATCTTTAAAACTACGAGAGTTTGGAAGAATGTATTACATATACTGAAATACCACAACTGCCAACCCAGAATACTAAATCCAGCAAAAGTATTCATTAAAATAGAAGAGATTAACTCTTTCCATCCTGAAGCTCAGGGAAATTTGCGAAAGAGGAGGCGGTAAGATTGTAAGAGCACAAGGATGGGAGGAGCAATGATATGCAAGATACTCCACACAAGTTAGGGCTGAAGTAATCATAATTGGACTTTGCATGCCCTGCGCAATGTCCAACACACTCTTGACCCCACAAAGTCTAGCATTTGCTAAAGGCATTAGGATCCTTGGAGGCAAGGGATTGGCAGCCACAGTAGTGTTCCTATGCTTAAGGGGAACACAGGAAAGGGTTCTGGGAAATGCCACTGGGTCCTTGCACGTCATCGGAGAGGAGGACCCAGAGGAGAGTTTGGCATGCACATTAAAGGATGCTCTGGGGATGGGAGGGGGAGGCACTGGGGGGGTGGGGAGGGAAAGGAGAGGGGAGGGGGCACAGGGCGGTGGGAGGTTGGTGGGAAAAAGGGGAGTATCTGTTAAGTTTGTATAAGTGGAAATTAAAAAAATAGAAGAGATTAAAACTATGATAAAAACAAAGGCCATTAAACAAACTCTAATGAGGATTCAGTCAGGAACACTTCAGAATGAAGAGAAAGATAGGCACACCCAAGAGATTACAAAGAAAAAGGAAACAATACTGAGACAGATAGTAGGTATAGTTCCAAAAAATTCAGATAATTCCATTCTTCAGAAATATCCATTTGTTTTTCAGCAAAGATGCCAAAAAGACCATATTGGAATCAAAGACAGCATCTTCAACAAATGGTGCTGAGGAAAGTGGATATCAACATGTAGAAAAATGAAATGAATCCATTTCTTTTATCCTGTGCAAAAATCAATTCCAAATGGATTAAAGATCTCAATACTAAGCCTGAAGCTCTAAAATATATAGAATAAAGAGTAGGGAGCACCCTCTAAGAAGATAGAATTAGGGGGCTAGAGAGGTGGCTCAGGGGTTAAGCCTCTGCCTTGCAGGCAGAAGGTCCTGAGTTTGGATACTAGACCCCACGTATAGACGCTGGGAGGAAGGGGGGGGTGCATTTCTGGTCCTGGTGGGCGGAGTCTGTGAATCCCGGGGCAGAGTAAACAAGGAGGAGGTGGAGGCGGCCCATGGTGGTTCCCGAATTCGTCCGTGGTTCTACACGCACACACATACTTACACACACATACATACATACACGTGCACACATGCATATATGCATAATTGAATAAATAAAAAAGAAGATAGAATTAGATGAAGATAATCTAAATAACAAGTGTAGGAAAGAAGGACAACAGTTGATAAGTGGAACCTCAGAAAATTAAAGTTTTCGTTCTACAAAAGAAAATGGTAATAGAACAAAGAAGCAACTGAAACAATGGGAGAAAAATATTTGCAAGCTAATTATGTGGCAAAAAAAGAACTCAGAAAAATAAATATCAGAAAGGTGAACAGCCAACAAACTAAAGAGTTCTCTAAAAGAAGCACAAACATTTAAGAAATATTTTTTAAGATTGTTCAATATCCTTAACTACCAAAGAAATGCAGATCTCAAAGGTACAGGGAATCAATGTCAAATTTCCTCAAAAAGTTAAAAATTGAGCTACCATATGACCTAGCTATTTTACTCCAGAGTATATTCCCACAAAAGACTACATCTTACTTCAGAGAAATTTGTATATCATATTTATTGCATCAATAGCACAGTCACAATAGCAAGGAAATGGAATAAGCCTATATATCTATCAAATGATGAACTGATAAAATATATTGATAACTGAATTCAGTTATCAAGAAAGATGAAATTTGCAGGTAAATGGAAGAAACAGGAGTGAGGAACCTAGAAACCGAAAGACAAATGCCACATGTTCCTTCTTATATTTGGAACCTAGTTTTGAATCTTCAAGTCTATGTGTTTAATTTGTAATACTGAAAATTCAGAAATTAGAATGTGGGAAAAGTTTAAGAGAACAAAGGAATGAGGTGATATGGTAGAGGATGGGAGGCATGGAATAAATAACACTAGAGATGTACAATAAAGCCACAGAAACCTTTTATTACCTTATTTAAAAATATTATTAGAAATCTTTGAAAGGAAGGTACTTAATTACTGTGGTGACATGCCTTCTGCTTTACAATTGCCCATCATAATGGACTATCTTCCCCTCTGGAAGTATACGGTAAATAAATACTTCGTTTCTTCTCTAACTGCAACAGTGCCCTACACAAAGGCACAACGAGGATGGTAGAAAAGGATCAGCAGAGACTTTATTGAGATTTAATAGATTGAGATCTAATATCCAGAAGACTTAAGTGGTTAAATAAAACCCCTAGTGCGTGAGTGAGTGGAGAAATCTTACTCAGAAAGTCTTTGCCTATGTTTGTATCTTATTTTGTTTCCCTGACTTTTTCCTCTAATATTTTTGAATTTTAGGTCTTATGTTAAACAGTCTTTCATTCATTTGTAAATTTTTTACAGGGTGAGAGTTAAGAGACCTAGTTCCAGTCTTCTACATGTGGATCTTCAGTTTTTCTTGGAATGGTTGGTTGAAGGGATTGTTCTTCAATCTATATTTTTGGCATCTTTCTAAAAACCAGGTTTCTAATTGCAGGAAAATAAATCAGTCTAGATGTCCAGCAATGAATGAATAGACACATCACAATTTTATTCAGCAATAAACAAAAATGAAATTATGAAAATTTCAGAAAAATGGGTTTAAGGATTAAATATTACATTAAATGAGGTAATCCAACCCCAGAAAAACAAATACCACATGATCTCTCTCATATTCAGTTATCTCTAAGCTTCTGTGTATTTTTATGTGAAAGCAAGAATAGGGAGAGTTCATGAATGGGATCCATGTTAGGGGAAAATAGAAGTTTTCAGGAAGTGAAATTAGGTGGTAATAATAAAACACATTTGACAAGAAAGTAGGAAGCAAGAACACTTGCAGAAGCTGAGAAGTAGGAAGGGAGATTGGGAAAACAAGCAAGTTAGAGATGGGAGAAAGAAGTAAAATGATGTATGTATGAAAACAAAAATTCATTTATTTTGTGGGCAAATCCAAAAGTACAAATTAACAAACTTAAAAAATCTTGGCTAGATTTAGTCAACGTCTTGGACTCTATTCCACTGATTTACATGCCTGTTTTGGTGTCAGTACCATTCTGTTTTTGTTACTATACTTTTGTAGTATAACTTGAAATCAGATATGGGCATATCTTCAGAAATAGTTCTCTTTATGTTCAGGATTGTTTTGGCCACCTGGGGTCTTTTGTGCTTCTGTACAAATGAATAAATGAAAGAGTACATGATTTTCCTTTGCAAAAAACTTAGAATGATACATGCTAAAATACCTTGTGCACACTATTACCATAGAAAACAACTGATGGAGCAAAAGTATTTTCAACACATAAAATGGAGAGTTGGGGCACCATTATTATTTTATAATACATTTTTGAAACTCAGTAGGGAATATATAATCACTCCATGAAATAATGAAACGTATAATAAAAATAATTTTCAAAATACATGTAAATCTATAAAACTCTAAAATCAGGAAAATTCAGATGGAAACAACAGTGATGAACTAATCATCATGCCCATTATATTGGTAAAATTAGAAACAGTGATATCACTCAGTATTTGTAAAATAAGGAAAGAAATGAAATATCCTTTATACTTGTCATGAAAATATAAAAGTCTAGAGTTACAAGACAATATGACAATAACTATAAGTATTACAATGGCACTAAGTTTCTGGCAAATTTGCTTAGAATTTATTGTATACTGATTTAGCAAAGATCATTATTTTTAAACTACAATATAATGAGTGGTTTTTCAAAATCATTCATCAAATTCCCATTTATATTCATGGGTTATTTTCCTCTTTTTTTTCTTCATATTTCTTTAGCTTCCTTCCATTCCCTTTCCCTCCCATCTCCTTCCCTTTTCCTTATGAATCCATTTCATTCTATCCAACCCTCATGTCTGGCTGCTTCTATGGACCCCAGGGTTCCCTCTGTCTTGTTTACTTTTATGGGGTACAGGCCTTTGTGGTACACCAAGTGTCCCCTCCTCAGGCCATCCCACTCATTGGGAGGCATTTTCCTTCACTCATCCAGCTCTAGTCCTTAAGGCCTCCATTGTGTGTTTTTAATCTCTCTTCAGTTTCTCATAGTTTATGTGGGCATGTTTATATTTCAGTCATTATGCATGTCTGATTAAGTCTCACTACAAGTGAGTTTCAGATGCAGCAGTCTTGCCTTGAATGGAATGCCTTATCCAATGGTGGATCTTCCCATCTTTAGGTTCTTACAGTTTCACTGCCCCCTTTTCTGCAAGGTTCCCTAAGTCTTAGAATGGGGAGAGATTTAGAATGGCCATGTTTTTTTTAAAAAAATTTTTCCACTCATACAAAGTTGATAAGTACCCCATTCCCCTCCCTCCCTCCATCCTTCACTGGATCCCCTTGCTCCCTCCCCCCTTTTATTAAAACATTTAATTCATACTTTTGTTTTTGTGGATACTTCTTCACCAACCTCTTCCCCTTGATTTCCTCCTACTGGTCCCCCTCAGTCACATGTACTCTATCAGTTACTTCTCAAACATGAGCTCTCTTTTCCTCTCTCATGGTCCTCTTTCCAGTTTAATGACTTATAATTCTCTCTTCCAAGTAAACAACAGCTACAATCTAAGATTTTCATATAAGAGAAAACATTTGTCTTTCTGAGTTTAGGTTAAAGGTTAAACCTCTAGGCACATTTGTAGAGAATTAGTAATTGAGTTAAACCCATAGCGAACCTGTAGGAGATATCTACTTGATGGGTAAGGCCCAGCCCATGATAGGTGAGACTAGGCCCTGGGCAGGTTAATGAGATGGCCGGACTTGCTGATTTGGAAAGCGAGGATTGTCTCTCTCTCAGCTGTCACATGGATATGGTGTGACTGGTTTCTCAGCCTGGAATATCATAAGAGAAAGCAAGTCCCTTGTTCTCTTAAGCTGTTTTGTCATGATTTTATTAGCAATCATGCAGAGTAACTGCAACAGTCACTTTGCTTAATATAAAAATTTCTAGTTGCACCCATTTTTTTTGTGAGTTCAATGATTTTATTTCTCTTTATGCCTGAATGAAACTCCACTGTGCCTATGTATTATATCTTCTTTGTCCACTCATCTTTTGATGGACATCTAGAAATATTCTACCTATAACTTTGTGAATAGTGCAGTAATAAACATGGATGTTCAGGTATCTTATTTGCTAAATAAATATGTGTGTATGTGTGTATGTATATATGTGTGAGTGTGTGTGTGTGTGTGTGTGTGTGTGATTTGAATAAAAATTATCACTATGCCATGTTTGCAATCATGAAATCTCAGAATCAACTTCAGTGTCCCTAATAGGTTAAATTATTTTAATTTGATTCACCTAATATATAATTATAAGCAAGAATGAGGCCTACATGGGCTGATATAGTATGATTTTATGAGTATAAATAAAATATGAGAAAATTCCCTGCATTTGGAAAATATAACATTATTTTATATATTACTATTTAAGCAAAATAGTTCCATGTTTAAATGTAAAATACTTTTTATTATAAATATATTTCTGTAACACACTTTGAAAGAGAAAAGACACAAAATTCTTGAAATGTCATGGTATTTCTGAGCACGAAGAAAGAATATGTCTCATTTTACATATTTTATAATACTGATTGTATTTTATCAATAAAATCTACTTCATATGTTATAGTCATTGTAAAAACTTTTAAAAAATTAAATACTTTTATCTTTAGATACTGAAATTTTATTTTCACCAATCTATCCAGTAAAATTATACCTGTAGTCACAGAAAGAATGTATAATAGCAAAGAAATTTGTCAAAGATATACTGAGAAAGAAAATAATGACTGATAAAGGAAAGTACAGAACTATGTATACATTATAACTCTACATATGTAATATATAGAAATTCATTGAGATATGTGTGTGTGTGTGTGTGTGTGTGTGTGTGTGTGTGTGTGTGTGTGTGTATACACAAAAGTTTCCAAATTATATACCAATTACTGACAATGGGCCTTTAAAGGAAAGGAAATATAAAAGGTCAGGGAATGAAAGGAAGAGATTTTTACTTTTATTGTTTGTTCATATGTTTATTTATTCACAGACTTTCTGAGAATTTCTGGAATTCACTGTAGACCAGGTTAGTCCTAACCTTGCAACTGCCCTACTTCAAACTCTGAAGAGCTTGGATTAGATGACTGCATCATTTCAATCAGTTTATATTTTATTAATAAAACTATGTTCATAAATTACTGAAACAATATAATATAACAAAATTAAATTCTGCTTCAATTAATATTAGGTTGTTAAACTTATTCCAGTACAGTAGGACCCTATTACTGAAGATACAACACAAATGGATCACAGAACATGAAAAATATATTAACTATAACTGGTCTAATGATTTTTCCTCGCTGGACAGTTTACATAGTACCAAGGAATACTGTAGAAGCTGATGGGGGAGAGAAATAATCACAAGTCCCATCAATGGCATGAGATCTGTAAGTTGCAATATAAATCACCATGGCAATAGGTGACCACCAGTGTAATAGTGGCATGAGTGTCAAGAAGACAACCAACACCTTTCTGATTGGACTCAAAACCTGCTTGTCAGAATGGTACACATCCCTGTTACTGGAAACTAGAACAAGAACTTAAAAAAAGGTAAGGAAATAGATCAACAGGGAAGACAGCCAATAAACTATAGGTAGGAAGACAGTACATCAAACTGTTCTGTAGGTAGAAATAGTCACAATTATACCCATAGAATGAGCACTTAGAGTGGAAACCTTTGGGTCTAAAGCTAGATGAGTGAAGGGAAATGCACATATCAGTGAGGTGGCCTGAAAGAGGTAATGATATATCATGGAGGCCTGAGCCCCCAAAGGAGTAGACAATCCAGAGTGAACCTAGGGTCCCTAAAAGCACACAGACAGAAAGGTGGGAGAAAATGGGAGGGAATGATGAAAGTAAGGGAAGGAATGGAAGGAAAGAGGAGGGAAGGAAACTGGGATGAATACTCAATATGCTTGTAAAAGCAGAAAAATAAATAACTTATGAAGGTGGGAAAACTTTTGATTATCTCAATTTGATTATTTATAGAGTTTTTTATGCAATAGCAAAAGGAAATTACATTGAAAACATAGTTTAGGAAATTCTTATTTCAGTGAGATTTTTCAATAATTCCATGCAAATTAAGTACTATAATTCATTTTATACTGCACTTTAACTCTGGTATGATTGCACGCTAAGACAGTTATTAACTTTTTACATGGAACCAGTTATAAATTCTTTTTGTTTCTAATGATTTAAAGAAGTTTGTAAATTTTTCTGAGACAGTCTCACTGTATCACCCAACCTGGCCTAGAATTCCCTATGTATCCCAGACTGGCCTTCAATTCACTGTTTTCCTACCTCAGTCTCTCAAGCACTGGGATATTAGGTATATTAATATAACTGGCTACACATGCTAAAATTTATTACTTCAGAAATAGTCACGATGAGTAGAGAATGAAAGGAATATTATAATTGCAGGCAAAACATATTTCAGAAATTCAGTTAAGAACACAAGTGTATTTTTATTCATAACTAAAGTTATTTTGATTACAAATCTTTCCCAACTAATTAATAGGAAATAGATTTTAAAAATGAACCCCATAATTAAAATAGAACAACTTATATAGGCAGAAATATATTTTCCTTCGATTTGTTGAAACATATCCAGAAATTCACAAGAAAAAAAATTAAGCAAAAAATGTCGAGCCTTTCTTCATGAGGAAGAACATAGTGTAAACCACAAAACATCTTACAAACTAAGAGAAAAAGAGAAAGAACAAATTTCTTACCTGGAACATACTTTGTTTTTCTGGATTTTTATTTATTGAAGAATTAGAAATGAGCACAGTTAAAGGAAATTTGAAGTTATTCAGATATATAACTCTAAGAATATGATTACCTTTGGGCCAGGAAGTCCTGGAAGACCAATTCCTGAAACACCAGGATCACCTTTATCCCCTTTCTGTCCAGGCAACCCAGGAGATCCAGGTTGTCCAGGAATTCCAGGAGGTCCAGGGGGTCCATCCACACCCTGAGGTCCTGTTGAAAATATGTAATATCTGAGTGAACTGTCTATACTAATGACATATCTAAGATGCAAATGAGAAAGCAAAAAGATTTTTAAAAATCCTTCTGCATACTGAGTATGTAAGAAAGAATTTAGCAGATGGAATTATATAAAAAGCTTATTTATATGGAAGTTTAAATGCAAAAGCTACCATTGAGAACAGATATGTTTGTGAAATCTAACTTCTTAAAGTTCTATACTTAATATCTGTTACTAATATTCTTGTAATGAGAGTTCTATCCATTGGTTATTATGGAGACTGTCCCAGTCTTATTCTATCAACACTGGCAACCTCACTCTATCACCTTTTGTCCAGTGCTATGAATTCTATACTGGGCCTCAATATATGCTACCATTTACCATTCTCAACCCTTATACTTGTATCTTTCTGATGAAAAATATGATAGCATGGATTGGGAATTTAGCTGTTAGTCAAGTGCTTGTCTCATATTCAGGAAGACTTGGGTTCAGTCTCCACCAATAAATAACCAAGTTTATTAGCACATGCTTCTTATCCCAGCACTTGAGAGTTAGAGGCAAGAAGTCCAGTACTTCAAAGTCATCCTCTGATACAAAGCAAATCTTAAGCCAATTTGAAAGACTCTGAGACCCTGTCTAAAAACAGTGTATACAAATGAGATTAAATAATTGAGAGTTTTTCATCACTTACCTGGAAAACCCATATCACCAAGATTTCCTTTAAATCCGGGAGGTCCTATAAGTCCAGGTGGACCAGGGAGTCCAGGGTTACCCTTAGGACCTAGAAAAGTTACATTGGTGAACTAAAACAAAGAAGTGCCGGCATGGGAATAGAAGGACAGATCTCACTATATTAAGGTTCATAGATATAGCTCAGCATGAAACAAGTAAGGGGTGATCAAAAGTCTCCTTAGCAACCAGGATAGTTACTCAAGTTACCTTGATGAGATGTAGAATAATCTGAGAGATGTGGCTCTGGGCGTGTCTTTGAGTGATTATTTTGAATACTTAATAGAGGTGGGAAGACCCAAAAACTATGTTCATTACCATTTCTATGGATTGGAATCATGAACCATATAAAAAGGTGCACTAATAATAGGTATTCATTGTGAACACAATGCTTCTTCATGGTCCTGTCACCATGACTTCCCAGCCATGATGGACTTTATTTTAAATACTGAGTCAAAATAAACCCTTTCTCCTTTAAGTTGCTTTTGCAACAGGAAAAGTAACTAAGACAGCAACAAATTACAAAGTAACTATGAAAATGTAGTTCATAAAAATAGAAAATTTTGCCTGAGTGTTTTGTTTATTCTTCTAAAACAATTCCACTTATTGTATGGCCTATTTGTTCCATATGTACAATTGCCCTTATAATTATCATAGATAAATCCAATATATTAAGACTTTTTAAAAACTCCCTGAAGTGACTTTTTCAGTGGTTGATTATATGAAACCAGGAAAAGCAAGTATAACTTGTCATGATACAGCCTTACTAACATTAAGCCAGAGAGAGATAAAGGTTGATAGAGACTGCTGTTTGCACATTTTTTTTAGAGCATAGATGTGTGATCTATGTAGTGTCACCTAAGTATTTGCCAGTGTTAGCTTAAACATGTTTTTCTTTTCTCTTTCATAGTGATTTCTAACTATGGGAAAAGAATTCAAAAGATGTCAGGGAGAGATCTGAAGAAAATTCACCTTTCTGACTATATCAAAGTAATATGATGTGAATTCAACAACTACCATACTTTCAAAGCTCTTAGAAGGATGAAGACTAGCTTCTCTTTATTTCCACAGGGACTGAACTAAAATAAAATGGCTTAAGAAGCAGTAATAAAGTTTTATGGAAAATAAGACAAAAATTAACGAAAAAACTGTTAACTCTAAGGCTCGTAGTGTTTTAACACTGTCATAGACTACCAAGGAAGACTGGAATATTTTACTCCAAGATAATTTAAAAAGTAAACTTATATATCTATTTTACATGGCTGAATGATTGACTTGTGTGATGGGGAAAAACTGGGCCAGGTAAATTTTCCAGCATCTAGTAAATAATTATATCATTTGTATGTGTTGAAATGTATGTAATAAAACATAGCACCTTCTCTGAATCATATTTGTACCTGAATATATTTCTATACCCTGTTGTGACAAAAAGAAGACATTGAATAAGCAAATAATATCTTCCCTGTTGAAGTTTGGGTCAAATGGCAAAATTTTTCTTAAAAGTTAGCTGTATGTTTTAGTAACTATAACTACATCAAAACATTATTAAACATGATATACACATAATCATTTTCTCAAGCTTTAAGACTTGATATTAGCTATCCAAACACAACAGTGATCTAACACACCTACCTGGTAGGCCTGGTGATCCAGGTTGCCCACTCAATCCAGGTTGCCCTGGATCTCCAGGCAATCCCTGGTAACCTTTTGGTCCTGAAACTCCAGGAATACCTTAAAAGTATAAGCAGAAAAGACAGGCTAGGCTAATTAATATCAATTACATGAATTTCTCAAGTTAAACTATTCAGTTGTTGAACTGTAAGGAAAAACTGGTATTTTTGATGGAGGGAAGTGTACTGATATATCATAACTACCTTGTGGAGTCTTATGGTAACAACTCTCCTTCTAATAGCCTATTGATTTCCAAAAACCATATAGATCAATACATAAGAAGATACAATTTCTAAGACAACAACAAATTAAAAGATAATTGAAAATACACAGCTGAAGTTGGGACATAAGGATGTTTAGGAAAGGACAGAGAAAAGAATGATATGGACAAGGATGTTCACAAGGCTATCTATTTTGGGGCTAATTTAAGGAACTTCCTTAAATTTAGAGATGATTGCTATGCCGCTTGCTTCCATCCAACAGGACACAAATGAAATTCACAGATTTTATAAATAGAGACAAGGATGTAGCTCAGTGAGTGTGTATTTAGCACTGGACTTGATCCCCAGTATTTCTAATAACAATAACAACAAAAGATGCCGAGTGCCTGTCCCTGGCTGTAGCACCAACACAAGTGGAGGAAACAAGCTGGTGTTATTCTCATAGAGTATGAATAAATTTCTATTATCTCTGACCAAGAAATTTATAGCACTAGGTAAAGCCAGATTTGGTGCCTAAATATTTTAGAGAATACTATCATTTGTCAAACAATAGTAGAAATCAAGTATATGTTACTTCTCCTATACTACAGAAATCATAACTTATTATGTTTAGATAGAGAAAAGAATCCATGTAAAGGAATAACGCCAGAAAGATGTCTAATTTTAGGTGGCTCTGCCTCTTTTGATATTGTGATAGTTAATCCTGGGTGTCAACTTGACACACCTGGCATTAACAAAGATCAACTGAGACCACACGTGGCAATATCAGCTGAGACCAACTGAAGAAATTATCTGGATAATATAAAGACCAGCCCCTCATCCCATCGGAACCTCCATAGATCTCTTTGGAACATCCCAGTATGAGACCAGACAAAAGGAGCCACAGAACAGAAGAAGAGAGAGAGAAGAGACACTCTTCAGGAAGCCCACTAGCTTCTCTGATGGGTGTGACATAGCCTTGTCTATAGCTTTGGCCGACCAGGCATGCCATCTCTGCCGTGAAAGACTGTATCTAACCTCTGGAACCCTAAGGTGAATAATTTTCCTTTTCTCTCTTAAGTTATTTGACTTTGGGGGTTCTCTCACAGCAATGGTAAAAAGTAACCATTACTGAAATTTATGCAAAATTTGAATATATGAAATAATTTTTCAAGAAAAATTGCTACCAGGTCATTTTAATTGACAAACTCATCAAATTTATGAGCATATATAAAAGTGCATACAACTAATACAATATTCTTAGAACATAAAGCATTCAAGTATAGATGTAATATAAGCTACAAATAAACATAAAATTTTAAAGTCCCATATAATTTGAATGGCTATTCTACATAGATTCAGTTGTAAGTACTTCTTTAAAAAATATTTCTGGGTTGGACATTTGGCACAGGAACAAATTTTTTGCCTCCCAAGCAGATGGAACTGAGTTTGCATGCCATAAAATTGCTGAGTAGATATGATGACTGCTTGCACTTGCAGCCCTGGAAGGCAGAGTCTGGGAAATCCCACAGTAAAAAGCAAAAGGAGGTAGAACAATTCAGGATGATTTCTGAAAGCCACCCTTCCTTATTTCCTATATGTTTAATATATGTTATGCTTACTTGAATTTTATGGTGATTTGTTACAGACATGCTATACTTCTATCGAAAGAGACTACTCTCAACTTTAACCAGAGAAGCCTTTCATTACAGTGGTAAGATGAAAGCAGAGAACTGTGACTGCACAAGATGCTGAGAATGATTGAAAGTTGAGGGTTCAGTGTTCAGCAAGGCATTCACACTACCACTTAATGCTTGGGGGACTTTATGGAAGAGGTAGAAAGAATGTAAAAGTCAGAAGACAGAACATTGCTACAAAATGCCATCTTCCAAAAATGACAGTCATTGCAATCATGAATGCATGATACCTCTTTACTAAAACTAAACCTGTGGTCGACCAACCTTCTGAGTGATCAGCTATGGAGAGTGGAGA
Organism: Typhlomys cinereus; assembly: GCA_023101885.1. NCBI lineage: Eukaryota > Metazoa > Chordata > Mammalia > Rodentia > Platacanthomyidae > Typhlomys > Typhlomys cinereus. Next base: position 2,975,022 of record JALPQD010000202.1, read on the forward strand.
AACCCAGAGGCACCTATAAAGCATTGATGAATAATAGGCAACTAACATATTCAGTGGTTGTAGAAAACAAATATCTATTTCTGTTGCATTCATGGTGGGGCCTAAAATGCCCATAATGTCCATATCTCTAGATTCCAAGAGACAGCTCTAAGTCCAAAGTCACACATAAGGTCCTGATTGAACCAGTAAGACACACACACAAAAATTACAAGGTCATGAAGATGAGAGGGAACTTATAGAGGTAGAGAATTTGTGGGGCGGGGCAGAGATAAGAAAGGGTATGTCATTTATGAAGGTGATAGAAATAGCACCATACTATGTATAAGTCTAGAGACTGGATTTTTACCTCAACAAACTTCTAAGCTTCTTATGTTTGGTCATACACAGTTGTCATTCATTTATTTTCACTGATGTATATTTCACTGTTATTATAAAATATATTAAGAAATAACTATATATGAGATTATAAAAAAGAAAGAGTAGAGAGGACAGAAATCACAATGTATTATATGCACATATGAAATTGCCAAAGAGAAAAAATTACTAATAAGAAGATACCTTAAAACTATTAAAGGCAAAATTTAAAATCCTATTTTATAGTCCCCACCTAATTTGTTTTTAAAAAGGCCACAATAGTTTCTCTTAAACCTACTTTTAATGATTTAATCTACCATTGGGTTTTCCTCTTCATAATCTAATAGTTGTTCATTCTGTTAAGGTAGAGTGAAAGTGAACCGTATTTAAAAGACAACTGTGATATGGACATTAAACTCCTGAAGTACAACAATATATCAATTTCCCCGATCTAGTGTCAAGGGAAAAAATTAAAAAGAATCAGTTTGTTTTCCAAAAAAAAGCTATTTTCGAAATAATAGTGGAATACAGACTTTTCTTTCTTCTACATCCCATACTACTTTCTGAAAATCTCGAAGCTAGTTATCTAAGTCTTCTTTAAAATCCAATAGCTAATAACAGGTAAACTACAAAGAAAATACTCAAACCAAACATTTACCAATGATTCAGTATAAAGTTAACTAAAATTTATGTTTATTACTAAAATTTGATATATTTGTATAAGTTGTTGAAATTGGTATTGCAAGGTATGACTCAGATATTTAAAACTGAATTTCAGGGGCTAGGGAGACAGCACGATAGCAGACCATGTGCTCAGCATACATATAGGCCTGTGTTGTTACCCAATACTGTCCCCAAATATTCAACTTGATGTGCCATAAAAAGCATTTGTAAATATGTATATTCACTTACCTGGTAAGCCAGGTTCCCCCTTTTGTCCTTTTGAACCCAGGAGATTTGGATCAACATGCCCAGGAGGACCTGGAAGCCCAGGTTCCCCTTTACCACCCTTCTCTCCTGTAGGGCCAGGAAGTCCTGGCTGACCTGGCATGCCATTATCACCTAAAAATCAATGTGGGGTGGCAAGAGAGAACATATAGATTTATCCACCAATAATTAGTTCCTGATCTATTATGTTTTATAATTGGACAGTATTAACCACCAGAAATATTTATGCAGATTTTTATTGCCTGTAAATTAGTTCAGTGTATACATAATTTAAAACTCAAATGGTGATCCTTGTGCTTTTTAGAATTTTTTTGTGATAAAGGTTAGTTACAAGAAAATGAAAAGAAAGTTTAATAATTTTTGGGCTATACATTTTATCAGATATCCAAACTCAGTGTGACATCAAACTGAAAATTTTTGAAATAACACATCACAAACAAACACATACACACACACACACACACACACACACACACACACCACATACACATACTATACTAAATATGGCTCGTGTTTAATTGGTGAACTATATTCTATATTAACAGAAATCAGTATTCAACTTTCTTTGTCACACACATGTTAGCACATTGTGACTCTTACCTTTAAGACCAGGAACGCCACTCCTGCCAGGAATTCCCAACGGTCCTGGTGGACCAGGAGGTCCCATCATGCCCATTTCACCTTTGGCACCTTTGGAGAATATCATTCAGTAATTTTTCCCTTTTTTGACTTTGGAAAGGTAAGATATATATTTTAAGGTACTAACTGAAAAATTATGAGTGGAGGAAAACCACTATGAAGTGTTAACCTTTCTCAGTTACTGAAAACTTAATAAGCATTTCTGCTAATTGCAGGAATATAGATACTTGTGGTAGCTCTTCATTTATACATCCTGGTCATTTCTGCAGGAATCTAGGATGACTTGATATTTTACCCTTGGACTACGTGACTACAGTGTAACTTCTAAAGTTGGATCATAAGAACTTATGCATCTTCTGTTTCAGGCTCCTGGAACAATCATGTTTGACTCTTGAAATTCTTTCTTTGACAAGCCAATCATCAGGGAAAAATAGCAACTATTCTAATAAGTACAATGACATGAGTACTACAAGTTATGTGAAAAAGCATCACAAACGATAGGATTCCTTGTGAGGCAAAAACTATCCAAATGTGAAGGAAGAGCTTTGTATAAGAGGATTCTCATGTTTCAATTATTCTTGTTAGGGTCATATGTATAAAGATAAATAACCCAATAAAATCACCCATTGATTTGTGATCCAAAGCATAAGCTATAGAACAATGAACAATTGTGTCACACAATAAACAAATAGTCCAAACATAAAACTGAATTTCCTGCAAAGAAAATTTAACACCCCTCTTTAATAAATAATGTCAATCAACTTAATTACAATATGGGAATATGCCAGAGCATTTTAGTGTTAATTTCCTGGACATAAAATCATACAAATCATTAAACAAATTACCTGGAAATCCAGAGGCACCCTCTTTTCCTGGGAGGCCTGGTGATCCTGGAGGTCCTACAGGACCAGGTATTCCGGGGATCCCTGGACTACCCCTATCACCAGGAGGTCCTGGAACATCAAACCCAGGAGGTCCTGGATTCCCTTTCTCTCCTGGTATTCCATGTGAGCCTAGTTAGCAAAACATAAATATTAGCAGGAACGGAAACATTTTTAAAAGATGTATCTGCTTGATATTTCAAATAAAGCAATGGCTGAACCCTTTGTATAACAAATATAAGAGTACAATAAATTTTTGGCTTCATTCATATAAAATAACTGAGTAATAAAGTTTTAGGACTTTTTAAATCATATTCTTCTAAGATACTATTCTTCAAATTGGTGAAAGACTAATTTTTTATTAAATTCTAGTTCATGAAGTTATAATATTTTTATAAAGTACAGTTATACTTACTAAAATATGAAATATAAAACCCAAAACACAAAACCTTAGCTTTTGGTTACCATAGTCAACAAATGTATCTTCAAATTGGAATAAAATTTTCCAAATATTTGCTCTTAATATTTGTTCTTATCTCGTAAACTGGTGACATTTTGTGACATGACTATAGTCCATTTATCACAGTTGGATGTGAATTATTCCTATTATGAATTATTAATACATTGTAGTGATCTCTCTAAAAGATTACTGAACAAGTCAATTTTGATTTTATTTTGGCCTTATTATATATGTAATTTTAATAATACTGTTCACTTTTGTTTTATAGTATTCTTATCAAGATTTTTACAAGAAAATGACACTGACTGAAATAATTGACATTTGTGTAATTCCTTAAGATAAAAGTATTCTACAAAATAAGGAAGTCAAAAAGGAATATACTCATGGGAAACCATTATATTAAAGTTTGCACAGTCCTACTTCAGTACTTATCAACTGTAAGACTTAAGTGAGTCACCTAATTTTGATGCTAATCTGCTAAAATGAGATGTCATAAATAAATGAAAACCAAGGGTTGAGTCAAATATACACATGATTCTTTAACAATAAGATATGATTTTATGTTGAAAATTTATAGAAGATTATTTTTGTAAGGGGAAGAGTTGCTGGGATCTTAAAAATATCTTTAATGTCCTGTTCTAGCATGTCCTTACGTTGTTAAAATTCATTTCAAGATTGATGACTGTTCTATGACTCAGTGGTAACAGGCACAACGTTCTTGTTTCACAGTAAATGAATACTGTAAAAAGGGGGACTGGAGAGGTGGCTCAGGGGTTAAGCCTCTGCCTTGCAGGCAGAAGGTCCTGAGTTCAGATCCTAGACCCCACGTATAGACGCCGGGCGGAAGCGGGGGCGGCCTGCGTTTCCGGACCTGGTAGGGCGGAGCCTGTGAATCCCAGGGCAGAGTAAACAAGAGGTGGAGGCGTCCATGGTGGTTCGCGAATTCGTCCATGGTTCTACACACACATACATGCACACACACACATACACGCACACACACATACACGCACACACACACATACATGCGCACAATTGAATAAAAAAAATTAAAAAAAGGCAACAGATTTTATATCACATTTGAAAATCATGGTAAATATCTGATAAAACTATAATAATTCAATATGAATTATAACTATTAGTAAATTATAATCTAAATAATTGTTTACTGGCTGAATTATCAACAGAATTATTTGCCTTTGAAGTTTTCTCAAAGAACACAGAAATCTTCTCAAAGAAAAAATTTGGATATAGAGAAATCTTGTTTTTTCCATGTTTAAAGCACTATATTGGGATATGGTTGTTTGAGTAGAACTACAATACCTGGTATACTTTAAGTTTAAGGAGAAGGGAACTATAACAACTAAAGGAGAAGTAGGTTGGCAAAAATATTAAGTTAGGAAATGAAACTAAGCATAAAATGCTTAAAACAAAATACTCCACAAATAGAAGCTATTATTATCAATCAACTATTATTACATCAGCTAGAAAGAGGTTAAATAATTATTTTAGGCATTTTATTAGATGTTGATATAGTTTATTATACATATTAAATGTATTTACCTATGGTTTTACTTTTATCATAGATAAAATCAGTTTTACGCTCTTTTTTAAAATTTTTTTATATTTTTATTCAATTGTGCATGTGTGCGCACACGCGTGTGTGTGTATGTGTGTGTGTGTGTGTGTGTGTGTGTGTGTGTAGAACCACAGGCAAATTCAGGAACCACCATGGACCGCCTCCACCTCCTCCTTGTTTACTCTGCCCCGGGATTCACAGGCTCCACCCTACCAGGACAAGAAACACAGGCCACCCCCTGCTACCGCCCGGCATCTATACGTGGGGTCTAGGATCCGAACTCAGGACCGTCCGCCTGTAAGGCAAAGGCTTAACCCCTGAGCCACTTCTCCAGCCCCCAGTTTTACACTCTTATCTTTGATTTTTATACTGCTTCGAAAAACCATTTTAGAACTTAATCTCCTAAGTTGTAATTAGAAGTTAAAAAATAGGGCTGGAGATGTGGCTCAGGGGTTAAGCTTCCACCTTGCATGGCGGAAGGTCCAGAGTTCGGATCCCAGATCCCACGTATAGATGCCAGGCGGAAGCAGGGGCGGCCTGCGCTTCTGATCCTGGTAGGGCGGAGCCTGTGAATCCCGGGGCAGAAGGAGGTGGAAGCGTCCATGGTGGTTCGCGAATTCGCCCGTGGTTCTACACATACACAGACACGCACACACACACACACACAGACATACACACACGTGCACACATACACATGCACATGCGCACAGTTGAATAAATAATAATAAAATTATAAAAAAAAGAAGTTAAAAAATAAAAACTAAGGTACAATCAGTACAGCAAAATCAATAATAAATTACTGGGTGACTATTAGTAAACAATTCACATGCATTACGGATAGATTTATTTCTTCACTGTTATTACCAGCAGCAATAGGCAATATGTTATTCTTTTCACAGCATGATATTTTCCATGGATACTGTCAGTTATAAGCATCCTGGTAGTATCCAAAATGAAAATACTCAATAAAATTTCAAAAGTTCCTGTGAATCTCCTTATATGATAGCAAAAGTCATACAGACATGTATACAGTGGATATAGAGGTATAAATAGATATGTTAAATTTACTGGCAGTTGTTGCCACAGAGGTCTAGTTCCCCAGTAGTCAAGACATCCTGAATCCAGTTCTGGGGTCTATACAAGCAGAAAGGCATAAAGGATGGGAAGAAAAGGGATAGATTGGTAAAAAGAGGGGAGGGTGGTAGATGAGGGAGAATGGGAATGAGGGGCATGAATAACCACTCATCTTGTTTGTATAAAAGGATAATTCTTTTTTTTGTCTTTAGCATTAACTTTTTTTATCATTTTTTATTATCTCCGCTCATACAAACTTAATAGGTACACCGGTTCCCTCCTTCCCTCCTCCTCCCCCCACCCCTCTGCTCGCCCTCCCCTCACCTCTCCCTCCCCACCCCCCAGTGCCTTCCCTCCCCCAATCCCTGGAGAATCCTTTAATGTGCATGCCTGACTGTCCTCTGGGTCCTCCTCTCCGATGACATACAAAGACCCAGTGGCATTTCCCTGAACCCTTTCCTGTGTTCCCCTTAGGCATAGGAACACTATTTTGGCTGTCAATCCCTTGCCTCCAAGGATCTTGGTGCCTTTAGCAAATGCTAGACTTTGTGGGGACAATAGTGTGTTGGACATTGCGCAGGGCATGTAAAGTCCAAATATGATTGCTTCGGCCCTAACTTGTGTGGAGTATCTTGCAAATCATTGCTCCTCTCATCCTTGTGCTCTTACACTCTTACCACCCCGTCTTCCGAAAATTTCCCTGAGCTTCAGGATGGGGAGAGATTAGTCTGGCCTAGTTCCAGGTGGTTGATATAGAGTCTCTGAAGTTCTGGATTATGGTTTGTTGATTTTTTTTTGTGGTTTTGCTGCTCAAAAGGATAGTTCTTAATAAATAAAAAATTAATGGTTGAATATAATAATCTATGGGAAAAAGGAAAAATTTCAAAAACATCAATTTGACAACTAAAAACTTAAATTCTGGGCACATTTGTAAAAAATTAGTAGTTGAGTTAAGTAGTTGAATAAACCTGCAGGAGATTGTCTAATTTATGGGGAAGGCCCAGCCCATGTGGGTATGACTACTCCCTGGGAAGGTGGAAAAGAAAAAGAGATCTGGTTCAAGAAGTTGGAATTCCTTGGTATACTTGGACAGACATGCTGTGAGAAAATGAGGTTTGCTTCTCTCAGCAGTCCTTTGTGATGTGACCAGGTCCCTTGCCCCCTGGTGTTGATGATATGAGCTGTCTTGCCAAGCTGGACTCAGAAATGTAGCCAGAATAGCATCCATTGTTCCCATTTTATCATCAATTTATCAAAAACATGGAGGTAAATTGTCACAATATATATGAAGAAGAATGATGAAAAGTAAACGACTATGAAAGGCACATTTCTTATAATCTTACCAGGCTGGCCTATAGGCCCAGGAGTTCCTGGTGGACCTGGTGGTCCCTGAATACCAATTCCTGGCAACCCAGGAGGCCCTACTGGGCCAGGTTGTCCATTTGGTCCAGCATCACCTTTAAAACGAAAAGGCAATTTAAATATTAAAATAATAGGTTTTTATTCAGGAAAGAAAGTACACATAAGTATCCAAAACAGAAAATCATTATTTAGAGTTTTGCACTTAAACATAAGATGAATGGTTAATTATTTATGTTAACCTCACAAATTTGTACAAGAGATTATAAACTTTATCTGCCCACTATGTAACTATTTGAACAATTAGTTTAAGATATGTTTTCGAATTGTCTGCATTTTAAACAGATAACTTTTAACATATTACTTTTAACTCAGGGTAATGATTGAAAATATGCCTGAACTTCGTCCATCACAGTAAAAACATTTTGGCATTAAAAAATAAAAATCACAATTTTTAATACTTCAATTTTTCAAAAAATACATGTATTAAAAATTAACCTTTTGCTATACCTTTGAATGAGTTTTGATAAATGTATTCATCTATGTAATTCCAACTTAAATTATTTCAACCCACAGAAGGACATGAGGCCAGTTACAGTAGTTTAGGTTTTCATATAATGTGATATATTTGAGATTCATTCATGCTTATTTTATATATCCAATAGTTTCAGCATTGTTTGGCTAAAATATTTATACTTTTATTGAAATTGCCTTTTAAATTTATAAAACTCAAATATATGGGGACCACAATTTACCTTAGTGGTAAGGTATATGTTAGAATTATGAAGTCTGAATTTGATGCTTAATACTACAAAATTTAAATATATTTTGTTTATTTTTTATTTCTTTAAAATTATTTATTCAATTGTGCATGTGTGCATGTGTGTATGTATGCCTCCTTGTTTACTCTGCCCTGGGATTCACAGGCTCCGCCCTATCAGAACCAGAAAGCAGGCTGCCCCCGCCTCTGCGTCTATACGTGGGGTCTAGGATCCGAACTCAGGACCTTGCAAGGCAGAGGCTTAACCCCTGAGCCACCTCTCCAGCCCCCTATTTTATATTCTTTTATATGTCTGTATCTTGCATACTCCAAACTACGTCAATTACCATAATATTATTTTAGGCCTTGAAATAAACTTTTTAATTCTCCAGCAATATATGCTTCACCAAATTTATTTTAGCTACTTTAAAGTTGAGTCTTCTAGTACATGAACATAAAAAAACTCTCAATTTTATAGTTTTCCACATACAAATCCTGTATACATGGTATTTGTTGCTATTTTACACAATACTTTTCATTTCATTTCAATTTCCTTAAATACATGTAGAAATACAATTTATTTTTTATAGTTGTCATAATTCCTAAATTCATTTTTTGTTCCATAAGCTTTTGTGTAAAAAGATTTTCTAAATAGAAAGTTATGACATGCGTGAATAGGCAGTTCTATTCATTTATCTGTATGCTTTTAATTTATTCTCTTGGCTTATCATTCGCTAGTACTTCCACTATGCAATTGAACTTTTTTTATGAAACTACTTTGTGCTGTTTCATATGTTAGGGGAAACTGCATTTAGTTTTTTACTACTAAATAAAACAGATTAATCTTTTTGCAAATATGTTGGATCATCCTAAAGAAGTTCTCTGTATGTTTTTGGGTTTTGTTTGTTTTGTTTTGATTATTGATAATGATGATGACGTTTTGTATAAAGTTCTCCCTCTCTCGTAATAAAGAAAAACAGAAATTAAATATGTTGCCTATACATGAGACGATTCTTTCTTGACTTAACATGTACTAAAGTCATAGGAGTGAGCCATAATATGTGGCTAGAAAGTTCCAAGATATCTCAGATAAATATCTGAAAAGAAGTAATCATGAGGAAAACAAAACAATTTCAAAGTCTCTGTTTTTCTTTTTCTTTAGTTTTGTAATTAATTATTTCAGTAATTCAGCCATAATCACATTTTTCTTCCTCACGTAGATGGTTCCTGAAGAGTGTCAGCTTTCTAACTATGTTCTAATTAATTAATGTTTTATTGTGGAGATGGCTCATCTGTTAAAAGTGCCTGCTTCACAAATAAAAGAGCTTGAGTTTGAATCCTCAGATCTCATGTTAAATGTCAGGTGGGCATGATGGTCCACTGAAATTTCAGCCATGGAAGGTGGAAATTTGGAACCATCAGACAAGCTGGCTAGCCAGAGTAGTCATATTGGTTAAATGTGGCCTTAATTAGAGATTTGGCCTCAAAATATTAAGGTGGAAAAGCAATATCAAGAAATATTTCCAATGTTGATCACGGGTCTCATCATGCATGAAGATGCATGAACAAGCAACCCAGATACACATATACATGCCAAGACACATGCACGCATATATACACAACTCACATATATGTACACATGAAAATGGAAAGAAATATTATTGGTGTCTGCATTGTTTTCAAAGTACTGAAATAACCTCTTGTACAATTCAGTTAGTGAGTTTAAATGTATTTCTCATGTGAATCTGTTAGGAAGAGCCCAGGCACGACACCCGTTACTTGCACAGACTATGAAAGTGATGCTGCACTCAACTTAAACCACAACTCTAACAAGTGAATTTTTCTGTAATCTGCTAGCAGTGTTTTTGACAATAATCTACTGATTCAAAATTGTCATGACATATACTCATAAAAACTCCTTAGATAGCTAATCTTGGTAACCAACTTGACAATATATGGGGATAACTAACAAATTAGCCAACAGACCACCTGAAAGTATTATCTGGATTAATATAGTTTTAAATGCAATGACTAACCCTAAATGTGGGTATCAGTAGCAGATTAGATAAAAGAAAATGCAAGAATAAATGACCATCTCTTTTGCCCTGTGCTAGCAAGCCCATCTTTCTTGCTGCCTCCATTTTTCTACTGATATCAGACCCAGCTTCTTCAACCTTCCAAAAGGACTAAAGATCAGAAACTCTTCAGGAATCCTCCAGCCTTCAGCACCAGACTGGAATTGCTGGGATATTTAGCTTTTTAACTGAATAGCTGCTGGCAGCCTCTGTTGGATAACCTCAACCTTGTCTCATAACCCAATCCCATAAATTTCCTTACATATATTCATTCTATCGGTTCTGTTTCCTTAAAGAACCCTGACTAACACTGTTTCTTTAGAGAAAACAATTATAACAATATCATTTAGATTTTCTTATAATAGAAAGCATTTTCTGAGATTTTTACCAACATAATTTATACCTTTGTGTTTCTAGTGATTCAAACATTACAGAGGTTGCCAACATAGTGAATGGTGGGGAAACAAAGAAATTACATGGAAGAAGATCCCAAATTTACTTCTAGTACCTTAAGAACTATACTGGGAGCAGGATATGTTGGATAATACCTGTAGTGTCAGCATTTAAGAAACTGAGGCAGGAGTATCAAAATTTCAAAACCAAACTGGGCTGCATAGAGAGATCATCTATGCAAATAAACAAAAATCCCAAAACGATACTGGGGTTTTAGTACTGAAAATAAGGGAATGTTAAATTTCTTTCCAAAGATTAAACAATTGCCTAGTAAGAAGAGTTTAATGTTTAAAAAGTCTTTCTTTAATTGCTTCATTACATATATCAAGGACATACCTAATCTAAATATAGCTAGGAGATAATTTCCATAATGAGCCTGCCACTAGCTTTTTATTTGGAATAATTTGATTTGAAATTTTTGGAGATGTTGGCCTATTCACTGGGAATGGTTCCACTTTAAACAAATGGTGCTAATTACTATTTGAGATGACTGATGATTTTAAAACTATAATGCCTACAGGACAGAGTATCTGGACAATGTTGAGGCAGGTAAATATATATTTCTTAGACAATGAAGAAAAATAAATTGGAAGCAGGATACACAAACAATACTTCCAATTTAACAAAACAAAAACAGCCTATCAATTAAAATTGACAAAAAGATTTAAACAAATCAAAACTGCCTACAAGCATAGATCAAAAGCTAAATATCCATAGTCACCTGAGAAATATTAATTAAAACTATAATTAACTACCACATACCTACTAAAATTCTAAAATTGTACAGAATAATGAATAATTGAAACGTTTGATATTGCATGAAATTTAAAAGGCACTTCCATTTGGAAAACGGTCTAGCAAGTTCTTAAATAACAATTTATATAATTACTTAAGAATTCTACTTGCATTTGCTTAAACAAAATGAAAGCATGTATCTATCAAAATTTTTCCTTATAGCTTTTGTTATACTAGCCAAGAAGCCCAGTTATCCACAAAATGTCATACAATGACATGTTCAGTAATTTATTAGTGATAAGACTGGTGATAAACAAAACATACATGAACACAGCATACATATATATAAAAACATGCTAAGCAAAATAAAATTTATAAAGAATAAAAAATGTGTTATTACACTCAAAAGGAATTAAAGAAAAGTCACATTAACACAGTTTTATAATCATTATTAACAGCATAGTCATGGACACTGAAGTGGCTGCTGACTAGAAAAAGAGAGCAAGGAAAATGTCCAGGAAGTTATCTTTTGGGGGGCACGGTTCAAGATGAAATACAGGACTCTGGGTGTGTTAGGTAAGTACAGTACCTTATGAGCTACATCCCCAGCCCTGAGATGATATCATGATAATGGGCTGAGTTATACAGATGCAGGATTTGCCAAATTTATAAAATACACCCTTATATTGTGAATTTCACAACAAGATAAAACAGATCAACACCTTTGGAATTTGAGTTATAGTAGGCTTGTTGAATGTTAAGGAAGAAGCACAATATTTTTGCAACTTATTTTAAAATATATAAAAATAGATCACTGGATATAGACAGGTATGATTAGATAGGTCAATATGAGACAAAATATATATAGTAAAGCACTGACAGCATAATATCACTGAAGGATATAGAGTCATCATTGAAATGTCCTTTTTACAAATTTTTTTTTCTGGTATTGAGAATCCCAGGTATTAAATTTGGGAACTCGCATTTCTATACCTAGAGTGAAATTTTTATATGATATGAAGAGAAAACATTTTATAGTGGCATTTTTAAAAAGCAGAAAACTTTGTTGATACAAAAAATGTTAACTATACTGTTTAGGGAGTGGACAGATGTACACTTCCTTTTAATTTTTGTGTGTATTTGAAAAATTACAATAAAATAAGTGTGCGTGTATATATGTTTGTGTGTGTATATAGAAAAAAGTACTGTGCACACCTGTGGAGGCCCATGGGTAACTTTGAGAATCATCTTGGATTGCTCTACTTCTTTTTTGCTTTGATCTGGGGTTTCCCAAGTTCTGCCTTCCAGGGCTGAGAGTACAGACCCTAGTCTTTCTTCTACCTTTCACTCTTATATGGGGTCTGGGATTCAAATTCAGTTGTGCTTTTTTTTTTTCTGGTGAGGTACAGGCTTTAACCCCTGAGCCATCTCTCCAGCCCCAAAAAAATACTTTTAAAACTACACTGATAATCCTAATTTATTACATCAGGCTAACAAACGTTTTGCTTTTCACCATACTCAGGAAGTCTTTTAGAAAATAAGCATGCTTATACAATGCTGGTAGAATACCAAATCTAATGGAAAGGAATCTGAAATATCTAGAGATGCTTTTACCTTTTACCCAAAAAATCCATTTTTATTACTCTATTCTATTATATCTGAACAAATCCGAAATAATATGTATAAAAGATTATTCACTGTGGTGTTATTTGTAATAAGAAAAGATGGCAAAAATCTATTCTAGCAAATAAAATTCTGGCAGAAAAACTGCAGTATACCCACCCAATTTAGTATTATGTTTTTCTAAATATCAAGATTTCTGAGCACTGATATGGAGTATGTCTGAGACATAAAATCATATGAAATAAAGTGATAAGGCCAAGAGTAGGGTAATATCCTTTCTTCTAAGAAATTAACAAATAAAAGTACTCATTAAGGTCATATTTTTCATAAAGGAACAAGGGAATGGAAGAGCACATACAATCTAAAATATAGGTAAATATGGGGTGGAAAGGAGCAGTGTGAATGTAGATGGAGCAAAAAGAATACTTCTATTGTCTGTTTTTGAGACAGAATATCTAACCTAATTTGTATGGGTCTCAAACTCATTGTGCAGAGGAGGCTGTCCTTGAACTACTCATCCTCTTGCCTCAGATTGATTTTAAAAATGAAACAATGAATGTAAACGTAACTGAACTTTCTGTTTAAGTGAATTTGTGATCCATAAGTTTCAAAGTCTATGAAAGTTTAAAGCAAATTGAGATGTAGCAAGAGCCTTCATACCTTTTGGTCCAGGTAGTCCATCCAAGCCAGTTCGTCCTGGAGGACCTGGAGGTCCTGGGAAACCACGATCACCTTTTGGACCAACTGCTCCTTTGAAACCTGGGAATCCTGGTGGCCCAGGTGGCCCAGGTAATCCAAATCCTGGCTCTCCCTTAAGCATAAATATAATAAATCACAACAAAAACTTCCGGGTCTTTTCTGATGTTTACTCTTTACTGTAGAGAACTTCAAGCAGAAAATACAAGAGAGTACTTTATCCATGCTGATAAAGGGAGGATTATTAAGTGAAAAGTAATTGGTATGTTAAGTGATAACATCTGGAAGAACAGGAAATACGATTTGGTAAAAGCAGCTAAATGAGTTGGATTGGCTTAAGAATAAATAAAATAACTGAAAGAGCATGATATTAAATAACAGTCTACTCAGTTGAAGAAACATGATTGCAGACTGACTTAGCATTAAGCAATCCAAATTATTTGTAATTTGCCTAGGCCTTACAATATTGTATTTTTTCTATAAAATTTCCATTCCATTGATGCATTTGTAGGTAAAATGACACAATTTTGACATTTGTGTTAAAATACATGAGCAAATAAAAAAGAGAGATGAAAACAATAAAATCTAATAATTTTGTGTCTTGGTGATGAACACATTAAAGTACATTGTAATACTCCTTTTAATTTTGTATTTATTTCAAAATATTTATCATAAAAGCAACAACCATGGAGAAGTTACTTTCTCATTAGCACTGTGGTCATAGCTAGCTGTTTTTTCCATGGAAAAGAAATAATATTGATAAAACTCAGTGTAATAGGGACAATATGGGGGAGGGAAGGAGGGAGGAAGAAAAAAGAGGGTTCCTATTGAGCTTGTATAATCAGGCAAAAATGTAATAAAAATAAAAAAGAATGACAAAGGTTCACATCCATAATGCTCATTCGAAATCCTGTTATAAATATTATTTTCTCAGTGATTTATATTCGTATCTTTAAACCCATTCATTTCAATTGCTTGACAGAAAATTATTTTCTCCTACCAACTAAGCATGAAATAAAGTAGCAGCACTACTAAAAAAACCTCAGTAAGATTAAATTAAGCACTGAGAAAACACAGAAAGAGTCAGGATAACTACCTCTCATAATAGTATGCTGAAGGCTAACTGAAGAAAGTTTGAGATTAGATAATGTACAATAAAAGGAATATAAAGATAGATTTAACTATTCATTTTTACAAAATAACAGCAGTGATTTGTTTTATGTGTTTGCTGTGTAACTGGTACAGAGGAAACAGAATAAGGAAGAATTGCTATATCCAGTACCATTTTATTGATCCATTACTCTGGTATGAAAGATATGAAAAGGAAAAGTGATTGTATAGAAAGACACAGAAGAAGGTGATCACTAGATTCTGCCACCTCATTCAATAACAACCCATTCTAAAACAAGGTCAGAAAAAAATTTTTAATCAAAATATGACCTCATGGTCTATTAACAATAGAATTAAGTATTTTAAGTGAAAATATAGTTGTTTCATCTTATAAAAGAGGCTTGGAATGATGCCTTAATTCAAGCAGCAGTTAGAAGAAAATAAAGCACATAGAATAGGGTAATGAAAAAGGGTAAATTTAAATGTCTCAGACCTTTGGCCCTGGAAAGCCTGGTGGCCCAGGATGGCCATCTAGACCAATTCTTCCAGGTGACCCAGGTGCCCCTGGAGGTCCCGGGATTCCTGGAAAGCCTGTAGAATGACAAGTCATTCCTTACTCTCCAGAGATAAGAAATGTTAAGAGCAATCACATTCTTACCTTAACTATGAATGCTTTATAAAACAAAAATTTAGAAATACACTGACATTCTGTATGACCACTGAGGATCAGATCTTACAGAGATCTGATACTGTCTCAAAATCACCATATTATTCTTTATTTTCCCAAAATAGTAATATATGAAAAAGAAGCAAGCTTTTTGAGGAAAAATACAGAATGAATTTATAATTGATCATAAGGAATGAATCTCATACAAGCTACAGAAGAATTTTCCTTCTGTCTACATCTGATACAGTATGACATAATGTTTACTATATATTTCTGGAAATGAACTACAAGAAGCTGAAGATATAATACATACATTCAAACATAAAGTCAAATCTGACAATTTCAAACTATTGTATATAAATAAGGACAATTTAAGAGCTGTTCCCACACAATTCTGCTTTCTGGTTAATATAATTCACTAATTCAACAAATTTATATTGACAGATTACTATGTTGCCAAGAAGTACTCAAACCTCTAATACAATAACAAACTGAATATAATAATTCCCATGATTTTTTAGGACATAAATATTTTTGTCTCCAAATTTTAGATTTTTTAAATCACTAGGCCTTGTAGGTAAAGATTATGAACTTGAATCTATACATTATATCTTTTCATCTTCATTCTTTCTAGCATACAAAAGATTGCATTTAATATATTTTGTTGTCAAAAAACATCTACTCTGTTCTCTACCAGTCCAACATACCTTTGGGACCAGGTGGTCCAGGAAACCCAATTCCAGGAATACCTGGTTCTCCTTTGCTACCAGGTATTCCTGGCAAGCCCGGCTGGCCTGGAAGTCCAGGGTCACCTATTTGAGAAACAGCATTTTTGAATTAAAACATCCAAAGAAAGAAGCCAGAAGAGACAAAGACTTTTGAAATAAATTATTTGCATACCTGGGAGACCTACTTCACCATCTCTTCCTGGATTACCAGGCAAGCCAGGTTTCCCTGGTTGGGTTATTGTCTGACCAGGATCACCTTTCAGACCTGAAAGCAAAGATAAATAGATAGTGAGTGGTAAACATTTACTTGAATAAAGATATTTTATTTAAAAAGGGAAGAATTATTAACAACATTTGAGATGCAAACTACCTAAAAAGTCACAAGAAGAATTATTCTCACATTATACATATTAGAAAGGTATCAAACACAGGAATAAAATTTCAAAGAGAAAAAGTAAATGACTGTTTTAAGAGTGTTTTAAGTACTTCAATGACTGAAAAGTTTATATCTAATTTTAGATATTAGTTAAGTTGGATCTATGGTAAATTAATTATTTCTGGGTATTCCTGGGCCATAATTCCAAAAGAGATTGCCATTTGAATTGAATCAGGAACTGAATGAGTAAGATCTGCCCTTACACAAGATGGGTTTAGGGCAAAGAATGATTTCCTAAACGTGATATGAAAAACACTAATAGAGAACACAACAAATCTGAACTACGTTAAAATGATTTTTGTTCAGTGAAGATATCATCCAGAGAATGGAATATGCAAGGAAAAACAAAAAAGTTTAAGCAGAAACACATAAATAAAACAACAAATATATAATACAGCAAAAAATATGAAGAATTTTTCTAAATTGACAATAAAAACAAATATCATAATAGGAAATAAAAAAACATGAACAGGCATTTCACAAAAGGAAAATCAAATGACTAGTAAACATATACAATGATGCTAAACTTTAATAGAGAAAAATAAAGTAAAACTACTTAGATATATTTCTACATGATGTTGAAAAAGTAAAATCTGGCAATACAAAAAAATCTGCGAGGATGCAGAGAAGCAAGAAATCTTCAACACTTCTTATAATTGTGTAAATTGGTATAACTGCTTTGGATATTGAGATTATCTGCTCAAGCTGCAAACAGACTTATCCTCTACCTGGAAAAATGTTGACCTTCATTGTCTACTCTAGCCACAGGGCAGATAAGGCTTTTCTATAAAGAATCTCATAGCATGTGTTTGTAATCCCAGTCCTGGGGGTGGGAAAGGCAGAGAAAGAGAGATTCCTTAGGGTTTGCTGGCAAGACAGCATATCTCTATATAGATGAGCTGCAAGTTCAGTGTGAGACCCTGTCTTAAGGAGAGTTAGGGAGGTAAACCACATGCAAGCATGAGGACCAGAGTTCAGATCCCCAGATCCTACATAAATGCTAGATACAGTCACATAAGTGTCTTTAATCCCTATTATCCTAGGGAAATGGGAGGTGGAGAAATCAAGTCAGAGAGGCAAGTAGTAACACCCAGTGGTGGTTGTTATCTATCTCTGTACAGGGGCTGTGGCATATGTGTACACATCTTGCATACACAAAAATACACCCACACAGACACATACACAAGTAGGTGGAAAGTGGTCAAAGAAGAAATTTGCATGCACAAAATGACACAAATTACAATAACAAGAAACACTGACATAAATTAACCTGAAATTACCGTAAGAGAAACATTCTATTGCCTTTCGCTGGATCATATAAGTAGCCAGAAAAGCATTCTCAAGACAAGAAGCCAATGTGTTGATTTCTGGATTTAAGCACAACATTTTACATATAACAAACAACCATAGTAAATTTACCTGGTAATCCTGGCTGGCCTGGATTTCCTGCCACACCTTGTATGCCTTTTTCACCTACTGGTCCTGGAGGGCCAAAACCAGCAGGGCCCATAGGCCCCATATCCCCTGGGAGACCTGGCAAACCTGGGTTCCCAGGGGGACCTCTTTCACCCTTAAAAGTAATTCCACCCTGAAAACAAAAAGTTTAAGCAGAAACACATGAATAAAACAACTACTAAGAAAATGATATAATCATAGATACTTCTTAACGGCTATGTAATTGAATTTTGGAATTGTCTTTACTTATTCATTCACTCCTTCAGCAAATATTTTGAGTGCTTTCAATGTGTTAGCAATATGAACAGAAGGTAAATAGGACAAAATCTCTGCTCTTTTGAAATTTATAATATAGTGTATGTCAAGAAAGTTATATGCTAGTTAACCTAATATAAAATAAACTTCTCTCCTAAATATCTTGGGCTGTGTTTGAATGCAAAACAAGGCTATTCATATATGCTCAGTGTTTGGCTCTGTAGGATGTGAACATGAATCTTATACAAAATATTCTATAAGATTTCTATATATGCAAGTTAGAGTCTTCCTTTTCAGGTCTAAATAAAGATGCATGGAGTAAGAAAAGGCAAACTGACTCATAAGTACTTAACTTCCTGTCCATCTATTTATAATCAGTAATAGTCTACTTATTAATGAGTTAAAAAAAAGTTCATAAAACTGCAAAGAGTATTAAGGAATTCCCAGGTAGTAACACTGTGTTATCACAATGTAAAATAATATTATTTTAGGCATTGATAGAGTATCTCAAGGTACCAGGTCCATTTGTTGTTTTACTTTAGCAAGTTTTCTTTTTTTGATTCTGAATCTTGAAGCTAGGGTCTCATGCATGAGCTCTATCACTGAGATACACATGAGCTCTACCACTGAGATGCATACTTAGTCTGTTGTAAAACATTAGCAAAGAATAATCTGATATAATAAAAGTAAGAATATCAATCGAACTCACAGGTTCTCCTTTGCGACCAGGAAGCCCTGGCAATCCATCCTGTCCAGGAGTGCCAGGTGGACCAGGAAGCCCTGGAGCTCCAGGAGAACCCAAAGCTCCTTTTTCACCCTTCATCCCTGGAAAAGTGAGGACATCACCAGGATCACCTTTAGATCCAGGAAAGCCTGGAGCCCCTGGAGTTCCAGGAATGCCCTAAGTTGGAAAAGTAATAAAGAGGATAAAGAGAATAAAGAAAAGAGAAAAATAAGTCAGGATTTTTCTTAACATTCTTCTGTCCATTACTACTATTAACTCACACAATAACACTACGTTTTATAAAATACTGTATGAAGGGAGACATGTGGGCTGGGGAGAGTAAAGGAATAAAAAATTATGATTAATATGCACACTAAATTGATTATATGTGCTCAAAGAGTGCATGACTTCCTTCTACTTCTTTTTTATTATAATTTATTTGATGCTTACTGGTAATCCTTTGGGGCCAGTTGTTCCAGCATGTCCTTTTTCACCCTTCTCTCCAGGAAAACCAAGAGATCCTAAAACACGTAAAAAGTATGTGAACTCTCAGCCTAAAACCCCAGCCAAACAAGTATAGAAATCTGGAAGTCAGGAACTTAAACTAAGAAATCTATTCTATCCCACTGAACTTACACTTTTCCTCTTTCATGTTCTCAATATGAGTAAATCAAACTTCATTTTAAATAAATTTAACATTTCCTACAACATACAATTTTGCAACCTCAGTTATTTCTAACCTGAAAGTAGCATTTAAAAAGTCTGCAGCTATCAAATACTGTGTACAATGGGACTTGAGTTCCTATAACCATCTTTTTTGCAAGGGAAGAAAGATATAGCAAAGAAGTCTGCATATCTTTATTTTCAGTCATATATGTTTCCTAGACCCTTACCAGTGCTTTCCTTGGTTTGTGATTTTCTAAGATTTAGTATATGAGAAATGTTTGGTGCCATAGACTAAATTACTAAAAATTACTAAAAGCCGTGACTCTTCAAATGAATTCTTATACCAGCTGCATCATTATTATCTGGTTACTAATTCAAAATGCTAATTCTTAGGTATGGTTAAGAACTGCCTACTTCACTAGGATCCTTGGAAGCTAGGGACTGACAGTCACAGTAGTGTTCCTATGCTTAAGGGGAACACAGGAAAGGGTTCTGGGAAATGCCCCTGGGTCCTTGCACCTCATCAGAGAGGAGGACCCAGAGGAGAGTTTGGCATGCACATTAAAGGATACTCCAGGGATGGGGGGGAGGCATTAGGGGATGGGGAGGGAGGGGGGAGTGGAGAGGGGGAACAGGAGTCCAGGAGGGATGGAGGGAGGAGGGGACTGGTGTACCTGTTAAGTTTGAATGAGTGGAAATAAAAAAATTGCCTACTTTATATCTAATGAGTCAGGTTATTTGGGGATGATACCCAACAATATGGATTTTATCAAGCCATCTAGGCAATTCTGATTCATCCCCATATTTGAGAATCACAAGTCTAGACAGTCTATATTACTAAGTTCTTGTGGCAATTATAAGACATGTTAAAATTATTTCCAAACTTCTAATAAATCAATACCTTTACCACACATAATAAAGAGATAAGACATCTGGAGTCTATCATCACTATCTATTGGACTCAGGCATTATGTGTGATCTCACAAAATATAATATTGTTATAACTAAAATATTAGAATACAAGTTCTGAAATACTAAATATCATCTTGATTCAAATTGTGGAAGGATGTGTTATATATAAAGGAATAGTTTAGCTGGAGAAATAGACCATCAGCTAGAGTTTGCTGTGCAAACAATAAGACCTGAATTCATATTCCCAGATCCCATGTGAACTGCAGTCTCAGTGACGCACATGTAACAACAGTATTTAAAGATGGAACATGGGAATCCCCACCAAGCTACTTAGTTAGATTAACACAATAGGCAAGCTCTATATACCAAGTCTCAAAACAACATGTTCCAAGAGTGATTATGGACAATTTTGGATATCATGGCACACACAGAGGCATTCACTTGCAACATGCACTAGCTCATTCACATGCTCCCATCCACATGTAAACATGCATGCACACAGGCAAGCAATATGACATATACACATAAACAAAATGTGGAAGAATAAAACATTGGCAGTTTGATCCTTAATGACAGCATGCAATGTATAGCCAAGGACTCTGCCTCTGAAAATTATGCTCAGGGTCTGGGCATTATGAACTTTTCCCCTAGTCCTCTAGAAGAAAAAATATGACTCTATATAACAGTTTAATTTACAGAAGATAAAGCTCTTATAATAATACCATCCAGATAATATAACAAAGCCTTTTGGTAATTTCAGGAATCAGAAACAAAATTTATAAGAGAGTCATTTCAAATTTATTTGTAGATATGACTAAGTGACTATAATATGAGTTACTAATATAAAGCTATGAACTCACTAATAGGCAGGAAATATTTTAAAGGATAGCCTTCATATAAAATGTTTTACCTGGAGGACCTGGGAGTCCTGGCAAACCAGGTTGGCCTGGAGGTCCTGAAATACCAGTTCCAATACAGTTGAAGCAAGTGTCACCTTTGTCACCTGGTGAAATGATAAATGAAATGAAAAGTAAGTATTACTGTTAGGAATACTTGAGCCTCCCTTACGTATATTATATAGAAGTTAGCTAAAAGGAATAATGATCTACTTGAGAGTGTGGTTAAAGAGATCTACGTCAAAACACAATTCATACACAAATATTTACTCAGTGTCTTCTGTGAGAAGAGAACTCTTTTAGGTGTATACTATAAAATGATAATCAAAACAAACAAAAGTCCATGTCTTTCTGGAATTAACTTTCTACCAGTCAAAAGGGATAAAAAAGAATGAAGGGAGTAAATTATAAAGTATACATTGGATAGTTTCATATGTTTAACCTATTAAGATTTTAAATAGGTATGAAAATATAGTAGGGAAAAAGTGGAGCTGTGTTACTGTGATTGAGTATGCCAGGGACAGGTGAATGGAAGGAAGGTTGCAATTTTAAATGCAGCAGGTTTCGGATATACCTCATTGATAAAATGATTTATGGACAAAAATTAAAGGCATGACATGTGAATGAGTATTGTGTATTCTAGACAGAGACAGGAAAACCATAGTAGATTAGACTGATGAAACAGAATAGAGAAGTGGAATCAGATCACTCAGTTAATGGTTAGGAATGGTTTACCATGGAACATCATACAGGTCATGGTAGATTGCAAATTTTTCTTTGAGTGAAATGAGAAACTGGTAGAATTTAAGCAGATGGGCAATGTGACATAACAAAGTATAAAAGTATGATTGTGGCACTTCTTTGAAAAACAGACTGCAAGGGAAAGGATGGAAACCAGGTAATTCCTTAAGACTCTACTGTTAAAATGAAGAAGAGAGGTGATAGCTCACCTCAAGTCGTAGCAATAAAGATGATCAGAATTGGCTAAGTTCTGGACATTCGTACAGTCAAGGCAATAGGAACTTTTCATGGATTACCCATGGAATTAAAAAACGAAAGACAAAATTTAAAGATGACTTCAGCATTTAGCCTGAGCAATATTATTTTTAAATACCAAGAGAAAGATGAATTTACACTCCCTTAGCAGAAATAAAAGTTTTTTTTATGTATGTCTTTAAAAGTCACTGTTATAACAAGCTCTATTTATAGATCACAAGAAAACCTAAATAATTAATTGCATAGTCATCTGTTAGTCATATCACAAGTTATTGTAGTCATTACTAGTTAAGCACCATGAAGCTATATAGTAGCTACAGACTTAATAATAGCACATAGACTTACACTGTCGATATTATTTTCATTTGTTAAACAAAATTGCAAAGAGAAAATTAAAATTTTTACTTGGTGATTACAACCTATTCTACTCTTAATATCACCCAGATGAATTTTATCCAGTCTCAGAAATCTAGCTCTCTCACCTATCATTAATATATTATTAAACTATTTATGATTTTATCATTATCCTCATGATGGTCTTGCACCCTATTCCTAATCAATCATAGCATACATATTACCATGTTTTATATTGTTTATAAATTAAACACTAAACAATAAGGAAAAAATTCATATTTAAATAATAACTAATAACTTATAAAAAGTACTATAATGCCCTGCAAACTGTCTTCTTAATTTTATTAGCCCTTAATCACTAGTACATTATAGGATTTCTATATTGTAAATATAAACAAAATTTGGATTACAAATGTAATAACAGAAGCCTTATACTTCTTACTTATCAAGATAATGTGCTAAACTGTTAAATCATGCAACCACAGAAAACTTTGAAGGATAGTAGATATCCATTCATCTAAGGAATCAAAATATTGGTGCAACTGCAAATAGAAGTAATACATTTTATACTTTTAATAATCCTTATAATTTGAGTACTCTTTTTCACATATCTCTAAAAATATTAACTACAAATTATATGTAAAATAATCTATTAAATGAGCTTTTGTCATAACTATAATGCCAACAATAATATTTATCAACACAGATCACAAAACTATTATCTTCAGCTGATATTAGATAACTATTCAAACTATAATTTTAATTCTCAACTTTGAAATTAGATTATCTCTAAAAATAATAATTACACTTATTTCATTAGTTACTATTTGATCAATTAAATAATTCTACTTATTATACCTGCACAAATCCCAATATCAACTAACCCTTCATTACTCATATTTCTCATTATTATACTCACACTAGCAAATCTTAATAATCTATTTCAACTCTTTATTGATGAGGAATAAGGACAACATAATTTATAATAATTAAATAATTGTATAGATGAACAGATACTTTTACTGCAGCCTTATAGGGGATTTGAAATAGCTTACTGAGATATTGGATATGTCTTAGAATGCTCACATATCTATATTTATGCCTTCTGTTAAGCTGTGTTATTATAAGTTATGGATTCATTATGCCTTACCTCAATGATGAGAAACATTAAAAATTACGTTAGCCAAAGCCATGCCATTTATTTGCTATTAACAATTGTAAGACTAGCACTCTCTATAATAGAATTCTTAACAGGATTCACTTCCAAAGATCATATCGCAGAGTCTGAAAACATAGGGTATACCAAAGATTGAGCCCTTCTAATTACATTAATTGCCACTTGTCTAACAGCTGTATACAGCATGTGAGTTATGTATTTTACTATCTTAAAGCAATCTTAATTGCTTCCCCTAATTAATATAAAGAAATATAAGCTCCTTTCAATTACTTCAATTAAAGTTTTACTATTAACAGCATTTTCTACAGGATTTTAATATCAAATAACACTGTCACAATAAATGCCCCACAAATAACTATACCTGCAAAACTTAAACTGATGCCCTCACCATTCTAAGCATTAATTTAGCCATAAAACTCAACATAGTGAACTTTAATCTTACACCTTAATTTGCTTCGCCTACCCATAGTTTCTCCAATTTTTAGGGTTTTTACAATCATAATACACTGTTATTTACCCATGAAAATATTAATAATTTTCCAAACATGATTTCATATCTTTTAGACTGAACCTAATAAGCAAAATAGCTTGAAAATCAATTCAAGAATTCAAATTCAATATCACAATTGTACTTCCTTTATTTACTAATTGAAGTACATGTAGTCCTAATTTTTTTGGAAAATAATTTTTTATTTTTTAGTGTTGTAAAGAGGAATATAGTGACATATAATACTGTGATAGTTAAGCCTGGGTGTCAACTTGACACACAGGGTATTAACTAAGCTGGGCTGAGACCACCTCTGGAAAAGGATCAATTGAGACTACTTGAAAGGATAGTACACGCCCTAGATCCTATCAGAACTCCAAAGCTATAAAAAGAAGCCACCAAGGAGAACAGATCCCTTCTTGCAGCTGTGCTAGGAATCGTTCTTCCTTCCGGCTGCCCGGTTCCTTCGACCTTCCAAGACTCCAGGAGTTCTCGAGCCTTCAGCCAGCACCTACTTGACTACCGAACTGAGCAACTAGCTGTGGGCAGCCATCGTTGGAACTACCGCGGCTACTGACAGCCTTCGCTGGACTACCTCGGCCATATCTGTAAGCCAACTCAATAATTTCCTATATATATATATATATATATATATATATATATATATATATATATATATATATATTCGTTCTGTGAATTCTGTGACTCTAGAGAACCCTAACTAATACAAATACTTTCAACCCTTAGTCCCAAATCCTATTCCTCCCTTTTCCCCTTTAGCTCTTTGTCTCCCTTGCCAGACTCCCTCCTATTTTTAAACCTTTTCACTTCTATGGCCCACTGTGTTTCACATAGTCTTGATGATTTATGCCTGACTTGATTCATACTCCAGAGAGCATTCAAGATCAGTGGCTATATCATTGGGGGAGAATATCCTCCTTAACTTGCCCATCAGCATTAGTCCTCTTCAGTCTCTTGAGAAATGTGGAACTTCTTCAAATATTTCTGATGTTATGGTGAGATGTTGATAAGACAGTTCCCATGCAGTTCTTGTCTAAGTATACATAACTGCCAGGAAATCTTAAATATCACAACTGTCATGTCCACCAGATTAATGCATGGTCTACCACCTTCCCACTCTTCCATGATGTTCTCTGGGTTGGGGCGGGGCTGGGTGAAGCTTATGTGTCCTATTTAGAGACAAACAATCCACAGAAAATTGTTTTCGGTATTTTGGCAAGTTGTACTTTTCAGCAACATTTTCTGTTGTAGAAGAAGGTTACTAAGTTGAATGCTCAGTGCTCTTGCAATCTATGGGTATAATAATATGTATTTACAGAGCAGTTTGGTATACTCTTTCTACCTATAGGTTTATAGTCTCTTTTTCCCTTGCGGCCTATTTCCTTCCCTTTTGTATGTTCATGTTCTAGTTTACAGTAAAAGAATGTATTATATTCTGACAAATAGGCCTTAAATCTAATCAGAAAGCTGTTGTCTCCTTGATACTCATGCCACTATTAAACTGGTGGTCACATATTGCCATGGTGATATTTATTGTAACTTGCAGATCTCAAAGATTGATAAGAACTTTGATTATTCTTCTCCCTCAGTAGCTTCTACAATATTCTTTGGTACTGATTGTGTAAGCAATCCAGCAAGGAGGGAACTCTCAAACCATTTATAGTTGCATTTTGCCCTTGTTCTGTGATCCGTATGTGTTGTATCTTCAGCAACAGGGTCTTACTGTCAGATTTTTAGAGGGCAATGAAAAACAATAGCAAAAGCTTGTAATGTACCTTACAGATCTCTATCAAACTTTCCATCCAAGCACCAGGGAATACACATTATTTTCAGCAGCCCATGGACCACATATTGGGCAACAAAACAAATTTCTACATATACAGGAAAATTGAAATTATAGCCTGTACCCTGTCAGACCACCAGGGTCTAAAGCTTGACATCCACAATACAACAAATAGCAGAAAATACACTAACCCTTGAAAACTAAACACTATGGTGCTGAATGAGAAATGGGTTCAGAAAGAAATCCAAAAGGAAATTCAAGATTTCCTAGAAGCAAGCAATAATGAAAATACACCATATCAAAATCTCTGGGACACAATGAAAGCTGTCCGAAGAGGTACGATTACAGCTCTTAATGCCTATATAAAAAAATAGAAACATCACAAGCAAATAATTTAACAATACAGCTTAAAGTTTTAGAGACACAAGAGCAATTCAATCCCAAAAGTAGTAGAAGAGAGGAGATTAGCAAAATCAGGGGAGAAATATCCAAAATTGAGATAAGGAAAACGATACAAAGAATCAACCAGTCAAAAAGCTGTTTCTTTGAAAAAAATCAATAAGATTGATACACCCCTAGCTAAATTAACCAAAATCAAGAGAGAGAAAACCCAAATTAACAAAATTAGAAATGAAAATGGAGTTATCAGGTCATATTTCAAAAACTTATATTTCATGAAATTTGATAATACAAAAGAAATGGATGAATTCCTGATTAAGCACAACTTACCTAAATTGAATCAGAAGTTTTGAATTATTTAAATAGTCTTATAACAAATGAGGGAATTGATGAAGTAATCTCGAATCTTCCCACCAAAAAATGTCGTGGACCAGATGGATTAAGCACAGACTTCCACCAGACATTTAAGGAACTAACACCAATACTTCTTAAACTGTTCCATGAAATTGTGAAGGAAAGAACTGTTCCATGAAATTGTGAAGGAAGGAACATTTCCAAATTCTTTCTATGAAACTAATATTGTACTAATCCCAAAACCTAATAAAGATACATTTAAAAAAGAAAACTGTAGGCCAATCTCTTTGAAGAACACAGATGAAAAGATTCTCAACTAAATCTTAGCAAATTGTATTCAAAGACATATCAAAAAGATCATTCACTGTGATCAAGTAGGCTTTATCCCAGGTACATAAGGTTGGTTCAATATATGCAAATCAACAAATGTAATACATCATATAAACTCCAAAGTCCAAGACCACATGATATTCTTAATAGATGCAGAAAAATTTTTGACAAGATCCGACATCCTTTAATGATCAAAACCCTAGAGAGAGTTGGAATGGAAGGAACTTATATTAACATAATAAAAGCTGTATACAACAAGCCAACAGCAAGGATTATACTCAATAAGAAAAAACTTGAAGCATTCCCAATTCAATCAGGAAATAGACAAGACTGTCCACTCTCAGCACTTTATTCAATATTGTACTTGAAGCCTTAGCTAGAGCCATAAGACAAGAGAAGGAGATAAAAGGGATTCAAATTAGAAAGGAAGAAATCAAGGTATCTCTATTTGCAGATGACATGATCATATATCTGAGTGATCCTAAAAACTCCACCAGGAAACTTCTGGAAGTAATACTTACATAACTTCAGCAGGGTGGCAGGTTAGAAAGTAAATGTGCAAAAACCTGTGCCCTTTCTATACACCAAGGATGAAAAAAGTGAAAAAGTCCTAAGAGAAGCAATCCCATTTATTATGGCCTCTAAAAAAATGAAATACCTTGGTATAAAGCAAACCAAAGAAGTGAGAGAAACTTTATAATGAAAACATTAAAATCCTAAAGAAAGAAATAGCAGAAGACATCATTAGGTGGAAAGACCTTCCATGTTCCTCGATTGGCAGAATCAACATTGTAAAAATGACCATCCTACCAAAGGCAATATACAAATTCAATGCTATACCAATTAAAATCCCAAAGCAATTCTTCAAAGAAGTTGACCAAACAATCTCAAAATTCATATGGAGGCACAAAAGACCCAGGATAGAAAAGACAATCCTGAGTAACAAAAACACTGCTGGAGGTATTACCATACCAAACCTTAGTCTATACTACAAATCCATAGTTATAAAAACAGCCTGGTACTGGCTCCAAAATAGACACACAGATCAATGGATAAGGGTTGAAGACCCAGATATAAGCCCACAAAAATACAGCCATTTGATCTTTGACAAAGGGGCCCAAAGAATCCAATGGAAAAAGAACAGCATCTTCAACAAATGGTGCTGGCAAAACTGGATCTCCATATGCAGAAGATTAAAGCTGGACCCGTACTTGTCACCATGTACAACACTTAATTCCAAATGGAACAAGGACCTTGATATCAGGCCAGAGACTATAAAAACCATAGTTGAAAGGATAGGGGACTCCCTCGAGCTGATTGGGCTAGGCCAACATTTCCTAAACAGACATCCAATGGCACAGTCACTGCTATCAACTCTCAACAGTTGGGATCTTATGAAATTAAAGAGCTTCTGTTCAGATAAAGAGATTGTCACACGAGCTCAAAGGCAACCCACAGAATGGGAGAAAATCTTCACTAACCACATATCTGATAGAGCTCAACTGTCCAGAGTGCACAAAAAACTTAGAAAATTAAACACCAAGGAAACCAATGGCCCAACTAAAAAATGGGCCCTGGAACGTAAAAGAAATTTTACCAGGGATGAAATTAAAATGTCTAACAAATATCTTAAAAAATGCTCCACTTCTTTAGCCCTCAGGGAAATGCAAATCAAAACTTCCCTGAGATATCATCTCACCCCGGTCAGGATGGCAAAAATCCACAATAAAAACAAGAAGTGCTGGAGAGGATGTGAAGAGAGGGGAACTCTGCTACACTGCTGGTGGGAATTCAGACTCATACAGCCACTCTGGCGAGCTGTCTGGAGATTCTTAAAGAAATTAAAGATTGCAGTGCCATATGACCCTGCTATTCCACTTTTGGGAATAACCTCCCATGCAGCAGAGGTTCACCTTGATAGCACAAGCATGACCATGTTCATAGCAGCACTGTTTACAATAGCAAAGTCATGGAATCAGCCCAAATGTCCAACAGTTGACGAGTGTATAAGAAAACTGTGGTACCTCTATACAATGGAGTACTACTCAGCCATCAAAAATGATGAATTACTGGAATTTGCTGGGAAATGGATGTCATTAGAAACAATTATATTAAGTGAAGTATCCCAAACCCACAAAGTTAAGCACCGTATGTACTCCCTAATAGGTGGCTCCTAGTCCCAAACTCACCCAGCCCACATTGAGACACTCAAAGGTAAACCCATGTAATACAGTAATAGCAAGGATTATGAACAGGAGGGATGGGGTTGGAGGGCCACACCAGACACAAGGAGAGAGGGGACCATGTTACAGCAGAGAAAATCGGCCTCCAAGGAATGCAAGTAAGTAATGTGACACCTGGTTAAGTTCACAGACGTTCGTTCCTGATCATGTACAACTGAGGGGGTATGATCTCACCAGAAGGGGAGGGCATATAGTCTGGCAGATGAAAGGTGATCATTTTGCAAATGGGTGACTGACCCCTCCCTCACCGAGATTTCCTGCTTTTATTACATCTGCCCTTGAATGTGCTATTATAACAAGGACTCCAGTTTAACAGCTTTTTGTCTCTCACCAGGAGGTGACATACAGTGCCCATCAGGATGGAGTGAAGGGCATTGCAGGAGCAGCAAAACTGCAAAAGAAAATCAACAAACCACAATCCAGAACTTCAGAGACTCTATATCAACCACCTAGAACTAGGCCAGCCTAATCTCCCCCCATCCTGAAGCTCAGGGACATTTGTGGAAGAGGGGGCAGTAAGATTGTAAGAGCAAAAGGATGGGAGTAGCAATGATATGCAAGATACTCCACACAAGTTAGGGCCAAAGCAAATATAATTGGACTTTGCATGCCCTGCGCAGTGTCCAACACACTATTGACTTCACAAAGTCTAGCATCAGCTAAAGGCACCAAGATCCTTGGAGGCAAGGGATTGGCAGCCACAGTAGTGTTCCTATGCTTAAGGGGAACACGAGAAAGGGTTCAGGGAAATGCCACTGGGTCCTTGTACGTCATCAGAGAGGAGGACCAAGAGGAGAGTTAGGCATACACAATAAAGGACTCTCTGGGAATTGGGGGGTAGGCACTGGGGGATGGGGAGGGAGGGAGGAGGAGCAGGAGGTTCGGGGGGAGGAGGAGGGAGGGAGGGAACTGGTCTACCTATTAAGTTTGTATGAGCGGAAATAATAAAAAATGTATTAAAAAAAAAGAAAAGTAAATCCATTGGAAAAGAAAAAAAAATAAAACCCTAAAGAAAGAAATTACAGAAGACACTAGGTGGAAAGACCACCTACGCTCCTGGATCTGCAGAATCAACATCATAAAAATGACCATCCTACCAAAAGCAACATACAGATTCAATGCTATAACATTCAAAATCCCAAGCAATTATTTAAAGAAATTGACCTAACAATCTCAAAATTCACATGGAAGTACAAAAGACCCAGGATAGCAAAAACAATCCCGAGTAACAAAAAACACTGCTGGGGATATAACCATACCAAACCTTAATCTATACTATAAATCCATAGTAATAAAACAGCCTGGTATTGGGTCCAAAATAGGCATGTATATCAATGGATAAGGGTTGAAGACCCAGATAAAAGCCCACACAATTACAGCGATTTGATATTTGACAAAGGGGCTGGCAAAACTGGATATCTATCTGCACGCAGAAGATTAAAACTAGACCCATACTTGTTACCATGCCCAAAAATTAATTCCAAATGTATCAAGGATCTTAATATTTGTACAGAGACTATAAAAACCTTAGTTGAAAGGACAGGGAACTCCCTGGAGCTGACTGAGCTAGGCCAACAGTTCCTAAACATAAATCCAATAGCACAAGCACTAGAACCAATACTCAACAAATGCGATTTTAGGAAATTAAAGAACTTTTGTTTAGATAAAGCGATTATAAACTGTGATAGTTAAGCCTGGGTGTCAACTTGACATACCTGGTATTAACTAAGATCAGCTGAGACCACACCTTGAAGGATCAACTGAGACCATGTGAAAGGATTATACATACCCACCCTAAATTCATGGGAACTCCCATATATGGATCCCATGGGAACCTCCCAGTAATGAACCATACAAACTAGACCACAGAATATAGGTGGAGAGACATTTCGAGGAATGTTCAAGCTATGTAGAAGTCTGCTATGGCTTAGCCTGCCGCCTGCCAGCTTCAGCCGTGATGATTCTGTTGTCTCAAAAGAACTATATCTACTTCCCCGCTGGAATTGTAAGTTGAATAAATTTCCCTTTCTCCCATAAGTGGTTTGACTTTGGGTGCTCTCTCACAGCAATAGTAAAGAGTAACCATCACATAAACCGAGCAAAAAGGCAACCCACAAAATAGGAGAAAATCTTCATTAACCATATATCTGATAGAAGTCTATTATCCAGGGTGCACAAAGAACTTAAAAAACTAAACACTAAAGATATAAATGGCCAATTAAAAAACAAACCTCGGAACTCAAAAGAAACTTGTATAGTCTAACAAATGTTTAACAAATATCTTTAAAAATGCTCCACTTCTTTAGCCATCAGAGAAATGCAAATCAAAACTTCCCCAAGATATCATCTCACCCTGCTCAGGGTGGCAAAATCCACAATACAAACAACGCCAAATGCTGGAAAGGATGTGGAGAGAAGCGAACTCTCTCTCATACATTGTTGGTGGGAATGCAGGCTCCTATAACCACTCTGGCAATCAGTATGGCAATTTCTAAAAAATTTAAAGGTTGAAATGCCATATGACCCTGTTATATCACTTCTGGAAATAATCCCCCATAATTCAGAAATTCACTACAGTGACATGAGAACAACCATGTTCACTGCAGCACTATTTACAATAGAAAAGTTGTGGTATCAACCCAAATGCCCAATAGTTGATGAATGGATAATGAAAATGTGGTATATTTATACAATGGAATAATATTCAACCATAAAAAAGATGAATTAATGAAATTTGCCAGAAACTGGATGGAATTAGAAAAACTTATATTCCTGCCCCCCACCCCGGAGCCACCCGGCCAGCAGCACCACTCCGCACATGGCTACAGGCTTTGCCCCCAGGGCCCCACCCCATCTCCAAGTCCACATTCCCAGGTGAGCCAGAGAGCAAGAGAGCCCAGCCCAGCCCCGCCCCCCACTCCAGAGCTGCCCAGCCAGCAGCACCACACAGCGCATGGCTACAGGCTTTGCCCCCGGGGCTCCGCCCCATCTCAAAGCCAACCTTCCCAGGTGAGCCAGGGAGCAGGAGAGCCCAGCCCAGCCCCAACCCCCACCCCGGAGCCTTCTGGCCAGCAGCGCCACTCCTCAGCCGCCCACTTAGCCCCCGGGGCCCCGCCCCAGACCCCAGCCCCTCCCACTCCCGCCTCCGCCCACCCCCCCAGGTCGCAGGTGAAGAATTCTGCCATCAACAACAGACCCTCTGCCTCTCAGGCCCACCGGGGACCTATGCACGTGGTCCACGGAAGACACACTGCTACTCAGAATTCAATAGAGTCCAAAGGAAACTCAAGCAAAATTCTAAGGAACAAAGGGAACACAGGCCATACATCTGGACTCCACTACAATCAATATATCACTATATCACGTGGGCGAGATTCTTATCATCCAGCCCAAAGATAAGTACACTTTTTTTTTTCACCTTACTGATTCTTTAAAGTATCAATGCTGTAAATCAACTTTCTCATACAGCCACCCCAAAACATACAACTCCAGGGAGTACACCACTCACCCCAACATTTCATCAAGATACTAAATCGTAAAAGTGCACTACCAAACTAATATTCACCCCCTGGTAACATAACCTGATTTAACTGACATACTAACAGCCTAGAAGCCTCATCTAGGATATAACAATAACAATACACAAACATACCCAATCCAAGGCAAGCACTAGTAATAACTGGCAAGTGTAACAATACCAACTACGTCAATTCAGTGAAAAACACACAGAAACTGAAAGGTCCTAAAAAACAAAACAACAATGTACAAGTCAAAGTGCAGATCCACGAGAAACAAAACCCAAGAAGACCAATCTCCCACCGAAAGAATCAATCCCATAAGGAGGGATTCCGACCAGAACAAATCCACAGAAAATAGCCATGAAAGCCAGACCCAACATAACAACTTTCAGAGTATGATCATTACCATGATTAATACTATGAAAGAAAATATCCGAGAAGAGTTAAACAACCGTATCAACCACATTGAACAGGAACACAACAGACACTTGGAGGAGTTGAGAAAAACAGTTCAAGAAACAAAAATAAGTATAGAGCAGTTAAAACAGTCTCAGGCTGAGTTTAAAATTGAGCTAAAAGACAAGTTATCTTCAACCCAAACTCAACAGAGAGTCTTATCAGCAGAACAAATGAGGCAGAAAACAGAATTTCAGATCTTGAAGACAAAGTGGGAGAATTAACTAGCTCAATGGAAGAGATTGTTAAAGCCAAAAAGATACTGGAGAGGAACATTCAAGAGATATGGGACACCCTGAAGAGGCCTAACATGCGCATTCATGGAATACCAGAACAAGAATCCCAAAATACCACACTGGAGGATATATTTCAATTCATCATAAATGACAACTTCCCACAACTAAAGAATGAGAAGCCTATCCAAATACAAGAAGCATTTCGCACCTCAAACAGATATGACCAAAATAGAAAATCGCCATGGCAAATAATAGTCAAAACACTCCACATTCAAGACAAAGAAAAGGAGCTGAGAGCTTCAAGAGAAAAAAAGCAACCACTTTTAAAGGAAAACCTATTAGATTAACAAATGACTACTCAATGGAAACAGTAAAAGCAAGAAGAGCTTGGAGAGACATACTTCAAGTATTAAATGAGCAAAAATGCCAACCGAGACTGATATACCTGGCAAAACTATCTGTCTTGATTGAGGGAGAAAGAAAAGTTTTCCAGCACAAAGACAACTTGAAGGGATACATGTCTACCAAACCAGGCCTTCAAAAAATGCTAGAAATGATACTCAAGCTTGAAGAAAAGAACAAGTGTATCCAGGAGGACAGAAGGGAAGTATAATACCACCAAAATATAAATATCAAACAAAACACTTACAAAATCTACTAAACATAAAAAATGTAGAGAATTAAAAATAATATCTCCATTATAACACTAAATGTCAATGGTATTAACTCGCCAATTAAGAGACACAGATTACAAACCTGGATTAAAAACCACAATCCAACAATCTGCTGCCTTCAGGAAACTCATCTCACCACAAAAGATAGGCACATCCTAAGAATGAAAGGCTGGTCAAAAATCTTGCAAGCTAATGGAACCAGGAAACAGGCAGGGGTAGCTATTATGCTTTCAGACAAAGTGGACTTCAAACCAAAGAAAATCATAAGAGACACAGATGGATACTACATTTTAGTCACAAGTACAATTCACCAGGAAGACTTCACAATACTGAACATTTATGCACCCAATACGGGCCACTCCACATTCATTAAAAAAACCCTACAGCATCTAAAGCAAGAAATCAACCCCCAAACGATAATTCTTGGGGACTTCAACACCGCCCTCTCAACATGGGATAGACCAACAGGTCAAAAGCTTAACAGAGACACTTTGGAACTTAATCAAACCCTGAAAGAAATGGACCTTACAGATCTCTATCAAACTTTTCACCCACGTACCAAAGAATACACATTTTTCTCAGCAGCACACGGAACTTTCTCCAAAATAGATCACATACTGGGCCACAAAACGAATCTACACATATACAAAAAAGTTGAAATTCTAACCTGTGCCCTGTCAGACCACCATGGCCTAAAGCTGGACATCCACAACACAACAAACAAGAGAAAATACACTAACTCCTGGAAACTTAACAATATGATGCTGAATGAGAACTGGATTCAGGAAGAAATTAAAAAGGAAATTCAAGATTTCCTGAAAGTGAACGATAAAGAAAATACAACTTACCAAAACCTCTGGGACACAATCAAAGCTGTCCTAAGAGGTAAGTTCATAGCTCTTAATGCCTACATCAAAAAAATGGAAATATCAGAAATAAATAACTTAACGATGCAGCTTAAGGCTTTAGAGAAACTTGAGCAATCTGATCCTAAAAGTAGTAGAAGAGAGGAGATTAGCAAAATAAGGGGAGAAATACTGAAATCGAGATTAAGAAAACGATAGAAAAATTCAACCAGTCAAAAATCTGGTTGTTTGAAAAAATCAATAAGATTGATACACCCCTAGCTAAATTAACCAAAAGCAAGAGACAGAAAACCCAAATTAACAAAATTAGAAATGAACATGGAGTTATCACTACTGATACCCAAGAAATCCAGAGAATTATAACATCATATTTCAAAAACTTACACTTTGTGAAGTTTGACATCACAAAAGAGATAGATGAATTTTTTTTAAAGATTTATTATTATTATCATTATTATTATTATTTATTCAATTGTGCGCGTGTATGTGTGTGTGTGTGTGCGTGCGTAGAACCACAGACGAATTTGGGAACCACCATGGACCGCCTCCTTTTTGTTTACTCTGCCCCGGGATTCACAGGCTCTGCCCTACCAGGACTAGAAACACAGGCCGCCCCCGGTTACGCCCGGCATCTATACGTGGGGTCTAGGATCCTAACTCAGGACTTTCCGCCTTCAAGACGGAGGCTTAACCCCTGAGCCACCTCTCCAGCCCCAGGATGAATTTCTAAGGAAACACAACCTACCTAAATTGAATCAGGAAGTTGTGAATTATTTAAATAGTCCTATAACATATAAGGAAATTGAAGAAGTAATCTCGAATCTTCCCACCAAAAAATGTCCTGAACCGGATGGATTCAGCACAGAGTTCTACCAGACATTTAAGGAGTTAATAACACCAATACTCCTTAAACTATTCCATCAAATAGCAAAGGAAGGAACACTACCAAATTCCTTCTATGAAGCTAATATCGTCTTAATCCCAAAACCTAATAAAGATTCACTTAAAAAAGAAAACTATAGGCTGATCTCTCTGATGAACACAGACGCAAAGATTCTCAACAAAGCCTTAGGACATCGGATTCAAAAACATATCAAAAAGATCATTCACAGGGACCAAGTAGGCTTCATCCCCGGCACACAAGGTTGGTTCAACATACGCACATCAATAAATGTAATTCATCATGTAAACCAGTCTAAAGTCCAAGACCACATGATACTCTCGATAGATGCAGAAAAAGCCTTTGACAAGATCCAACAGCCTTTTATGATCAAAACGCTAGAGACAGTAGGAATGGAAGGAACCTTTATCAATATAATAAAAGCTGTATACAACAAGCCCACAGCAAGGATTATGCTCAATGGGGAAAAATTGGAAGCATTCCCACTTCGATCAGGAACTAGACAAGGCTGTCCACTCTCACCAGTTCTATTCAATATTGTACTTGAAGTCTTAGGTGAAGCCATAAGAAAAGAAAGGGACATAAGAGGGATTCAAATCGGCAAGGAAGAAGTCACGCTATCCCTATTTGCAGATGACATGATCTTATACCTGAGTGATCACAAAAACTCCAACAGGAAGCTCCTGGAACTAATTGAGAAGTTCAGCAGGGTGGCAGGATACAGAATAAATGTGCAAAAATCAGAGGCCTTCCTATATGCCCAGAATGAAAGAAGTGAAAAAGCCTTTAGAGAAACAATCCCATTTACTATAGCCCCTAAAAAAATGAAATACCTTGGTATAAACCTAACCAAGGAGGTAAAAGACCTTTACAATGAAAACTTTAAAACCCTAAAGAAAGAAATTGCAGAAGACATCAGAAGGTGGAAAGACCTCCCATGTTCCTGGATTGGCAGAATCAACATTGTAAAAATGACCATCCTACCAAAGGCAATATACAAATTCACTGCTATACCAATTAAAATCCCAAAGCAATTCTTCAAAGAAGTTGACCAAACAATCTCAAAATTCATATGGAGGCACAAAAGACCCAGGATAGAAAAGACAATCCTGAGTAACAAAAACACTGCTGGAGGTATTACCATACCAAACCTTAGTCTATACTACAAATCCATAGTTATAAAAACAGCCTGGTACTGGCTCCAAAATAGACACACAGATCAATGGATAAGGGTTGAAGACCCAGATATAAGCCCACAAAAATACAGCCATTTGATCTTTGACAAAGGGGCCCAAAGAATCCAATGGAAAAAGAACAGCATCTTCAACAAATGGTGCTGGCAAAACTGGATCTCCACATGCAGAAGATTAAAGCTGGACCCGTACTTGTCACCGTGTACAAGACTTATTCCAAATGGATCAAGGACCTTGATATCAGGCCAGAGACTATAAAAACCATAGTTGAAAGGATAGGGGACTCCCTCGAGCTGATTGGGCTAGGCCAACATTTCCTAAACAGACATCCAATGGCACAGTCACTGCTATCAA
Source organism: Typhlomys cinereus (assembly GCA_023101885.1). Lineage (NCBI taxonomy): Eukaryota > Metazoa > Chordata > Mammalia > Rodentia > Platacanthomyidae > Typhlomys > Typhlomys cinereus. Next base: position 3,012,846 of record JALPQD010000202.1, read on the forward strand.
CTCTCAACAGTTGGGACCTTGTGAAATTAAAGAGCTTCTGTTCAGATAAAGAGATTGTAACACGAGCTCAAAGGCAACCCACAGAATGGGAGAAAATCTTCACTAACCACATATCTGATAGAGCTCTACTGTCCAGAGTGCACAAAGAACTTAGAAAATTAAACACCAAGGAAACAAATGGCCCAATTAAAAAATGGGTCCTGGAATGTAAAAGAAACTTCACCAGGGATGAAATTAAAATGTCTAACAAATATCTTAAAAAATGCTCCACTTCTTTAGCCCTCAGGGAAATGCAAATCAAAACTTCCCTGAGATATCATCTCAACCCGGTCAGGATGGCAAAAATCCACAATATAAACAACAAGTGCTGGAGAGGATGTGGAGAGAGGGGAACTCTCCTACATTGCTGGTGGGAATGCAGGCTCATACAGCCACTCTGGCGAGCCGTCTGGAGATTCTTAAAGAAATTAAAGATTGAAATGCCATATGACCCTGCTATTCCACTTTTGGGAATAAGCCCCCATGCAACAGAGGTTCACCTCGATAGCACAAGCACAACCATGTTCATCGCAGCACTGTTTACAATAGCAAAGTCATGGAATCAGCCCAAATGTCCAACAGCTGACGAGTGGATAAGAAAACAGTGGTACATCTATACAATGGAGTACTACTCAGCCATCAAAAATGATGAATTACTGGAATTTGCTGGGAAATGGATGTCATTAGAAACAATTATATTAAGTGAAGTATCCCAAACCCAGAAAGTTAAGCGCCATATGTACTCCCTAATAGGTGGCTCCTAGCACCAAAGTCACCCAGCCCACATTGAGACACTCAAAGGTAAACCCATGTAATACAGTAATTACAAGGATTATGAACAGGAGGGATGGGGTTGGAGGGCCACACCAGTCACAAGGAGAGAGGGGACCATGTTACAGCAGAGAAAATCGGCCTCCAAGGAATGCAAGTAAGTAATGTGACACCTGGTTAAGTTCACAGACGTTCGTTCCTGATCATGTACAACTGAGGGGGTATGATCTCACCAGAAGGGGAGGGCATATAGTCTGGCAGATGAAAGGTGATCATTTTGCAAATGGGTGACTGACCCCTCCCTCACCGAGATTTCCTGCTTTTATTACATCTGCCCTTGAATGTGCTATTATAACAAGACTCCAGTTTAACAGCTTTTTGTCTCTCACCAGGAGGTGACATACAGTGCCCATCAGGATGGAGTGAAGGGCATTGCAGGAGCAGCAAAACTGCAAAAGAAAATCAACAAACCACAATCCAGAACTTCAGAGACTCTATATCAACCACCTAGAACTAGGCCAGCCTAATCTCCTCCCATCCTGAAGCTCAGGTACATTTGCGGAAGAGGGGGCGGTAAGATTGTAAGAGCAAAACGATGGGAGGAGCAACCATTTGCAAGATTCTCCACACTAGTTAGGGCCGAAGCAATCGTAATAGGACTTTGCATGCCCTGCACAATGTCCAACACACTGTTGACCTCACAAAGTCTAGCATCAGCTAAAGGCACCAAGATTCTTGGAGGCAAGGGAATGGCAGCCACAGTAGTGTTCCTATGCTTAAGGGGAACACGAGAAAGGGTTCAGGGAAATGCCACTGGGTCCTTGTATGTCATCGAAGAGGAGGACCCAGAGGAGAGTTAGGCATACACAATAAAGGACTCCCTGGGAATTGGGGGGGAGGCGCTGGGGGATGGGGAGGGAGGAAGAGGGAGTAGGGGGTTCGGGGGGAGGAGGAGGGAGGGAGGGAACTAGTCTACCTATTAAGTTTGTATGAGCGGAAATAATAAAAAATGTATTAAAAAAAAAGAAAAACTTATATTGAGTGTAGTATCCCAGACACAGAATGTTTGATACTTTATGTACTCCCTAATACTTGGATCCTAGGTCCAAACCCACTCAATGACATATTCCGAGGTAAATCTCTGAAATACCTACTGTAATCACAAAGATTATAAACAGGACGGAAGGGAAAGGAGGGACCCCCCAAAAAGGAGATAGGGGATCATGTTTCAGTAAAGAAAATAGGTGACCATCAAGTATTGCACATAAGTAGCATCTGGTGAAGCTCACTTTCACTTCCCTTCCTGGATACTTGAGACTGAAGAGGTGTGATCTCTTCAATCAGAGAAGGTATAGAGACTGGCAGATAGATGGTAACCATCCCGCAAATGGTACACTGACCCCCCCTCACTGCTGTGTCCTACTTCTATTCTTCCATCTACCTTTGAGTCTCTTCTTATATTAAGATCTTCATTTAAACAGTCTTTTTTCTTTGGTTAGGAGGCGACTTTCAATATCAATCAGGATGCAGCCATGGGCGGTGCAGGAAAAGCAAAAACTTAAAACAACAACAAACCACAATTCAGAACACCAAAGACAACACAGTAATCACCTATAACCAGACCAGCCAAATCTCTCCCTATCCTAAAGCTCAGGGAACTTTGCACAAGAGGGGGCAGCAAGATTATAAGAGCCTGAAGATGGGGAAGTCCTATGATTTGCACGATACTCCACACAAGTTAGGGCTGCAGCAGCCAGGATTGGACTTTGCCTGACCTGTGCAATGGCTAACATGTCAATAACACCTCAAAGTCTAGCATGAATCACAGGGGAGAAGCCTCCAGGCAGTAGGATCCTTAAAGGCAAGGGATTAACAGTCGTAATAGAGCTGCCATACTAATGGGGGGCCCAAGAAAGGGCTCTTGGCTATGCCATTGAGTCCTTATCCCTCACTAAGGTGGAAGACTCAGAGGGAAGTTTGTCATTCACACAAAAGGATGCTCCAGGTTATGGGAGGGAGGAAGGGAGAGGAACTAGGATAGAGGGAGGGAGGTAAGGGGTGAGAGGAAGGGTGAGAGTGTAAGGAGGGACTGGGGAGGTAAGGAGGGAGGGATAGGAGTGGGGTACCTTTTGATCCTGTATGATTAGGAAAAAAAATAAAATGTGGGAAAAAAAAGCTTTTAATATTTTGGGGGGGCTTTGAGACCTCTCTGATCAACAGCTTATCAGGAAGTGTCACATTTCTGCTACTTCTAGCATAGTTTTAACACTGAGTTCTAAGGTAATGAGCTCAGGGCATTTTTTTTTTGTCTGTTTTACCCTGTTTTCCTTTCTCTATTCTAATCTTCATAGATACTGTCCTTTCTTATTTTATTTTAAAAAGAAATGTTTTTTGATGTACTAATAATATATGAGGTTCCTATCTGGTTCCATTCCACAGTGTTAGGGTTTTTCTTTAAGTATCACAGCCCCTCCTATATCCCATCCCTACATTACCCCCCTAGATATTTTTCTCATTATTCCCTCCCTTATTCTGCCACGGCATCCTATATGTGCCTCTCCAAAAGTTTTGCCCAAACCATCTCCTCCCACCTTTCCAACTTTCTGATCTCTTCTGATTTTTGGACTCTTACAGCAATTCCCAGCCAAATACTTCACATATAAGAGAGAACTTGTAACATTTGTCTTTCTGTGTCTGAGATACTTCCCTCAATATTATATTTTCTAGTTCCATCCGTTTATCAGAAAATTCCAAAATTTCATCATTACCAATGGCTGAATAATATTCCATTGTGAATATGTACTATATTTTCATTATGCATTCCTCTGTTGATGGGTATGTTGACGATTCTATTTTGTCACTATTGTGAACAGAGCTGCAATGAACATAGATGTATCTTTATAAAAAGATGTAGAGTCTTTTGGGAATATTTCAAAAAGTGGTATAGATAGGTAGTATGTTAGTTCCATTTTCAGCTTTCTGAGGAACATCCACACTGATCTTTAGAGTGACTGTATTAGTTTACACTTCCACAACCAATGAGTAAGTGTCACTTTTCTTCATATCCTTGCCTATATTCTCTGGTTTGTGTTCTTGATCTTAGCCATTCTGACTGGGCTATGATAGTATTGCAGGATAGTTTTATTTGTGTTTCTCTGATGACCAGGGAAGTTGAGCATCTTTTAAGATATTTGTTTGATATTTCAATTTCTTTTTGTATGAAGTCCCTGTTTACTTCCAGGGCCTATTTGCCAATTGGAATGTTTGCTTTCTTGGTGTTTAGTTTTTTGAGTCCTTCATATACTCTGGAGGTTAATCTGTTGTCAGATTCAGAGCTAGCAAAGATTGTCTCCCATTCTGTGGGTTTTCTTTTGCAGAACAGATTTTTAATTTCATGAAATCCCTCTTGCTGATTACTGGAATTAGCTCCTGGGCATTTAGGGTTTGGTTTAGAAAATTTTTACCCACGCCTGTCAATTCAAATATATTCCCTATTTTTATTCTAATAGTTTCAGGATTTCAGGTTTAGGATCAAAGTGTCTGATCTCTTTGGAGTTAATTTTTGTGTAAAGAAAAAGGTAGTAGTCAATGCTCATTCTTCTATATATAGATGTCCAATTTTCCCAACACCATTTGGTAAAGATGTTGTCTTTTCTCTAGTATGCATATTAGCCACCTTTGTCACAAATGTATATGAGCTCATATCTGGGTTTTCTGTCCTAATCCAATGATATATCTATTTCTGTGTCAGTACCATGCTGATTTTAATATTATAGCTCTGCAGTATAGTTTCAAATCTTGTATAGTGATAACTCCAGCTGTGACTTTATTGCTCAACATGTTTTGGCTAGTCTGGGTCTTTTGTCCTGCCATGTGAATATTGAGATCATTATTTCAAGTTCTGTGAAGAGTTGCATTGGGGTTTTGATTAGGATTACACTGAATCTGTATATTGCCTTTGGTAGGATCATCATTTTTGCAGATTTGTTCAGGCTTTTATCTAGGCTCTCCTGGAGTTGTTTGGACATATTTACAATTGATTTTTTTATGAGAGTAAAGATCTTGTGATTGGTTATCTTGCTAGGAAACATTTTCTTGGCTTCTTGTATTTTTTCAACTATTCCAATGTGATTTTGGCATGTGGAATTAGGTTATTGCTTATTTTCTTTGATCTATGTTGTTATTTTGCTTGTATCCACTGCCTGAGTTAGGATTTCTATTTGTTCACACTGCTTTTAGGATGGAGAGATGTTGATTGATGGTCTTTCTGAAGATGATGGGTACTGATTCTTTGGATGGTTGTCTTTTGTCTGGTATGCTCTTTTTCAGCACTTGGATAATGTTTGTAGCATCTGTTTTGCTTTTGTGCATTCATTTGACAGAAAAGTAGTGATCCGGTGTTTTCTAGCTATAGGAGTGTTAATGATTCTCAGACAAATTTTCTGAAATAGCTATTATTCTGTCTTCTGGAGATCTTTTTTCCTCTCTATTTTTGTAGTCTGGTGTTATATCAGATCTTCTACCTGGACTTTTTTCCTGTATGTGTGTGATTAAGGGGATGAAGTAGGTTTCTGGTGCATGGGCAGAGCAAAGCAAAAGTAAGCAAAGCTTGGGAACTTGCCTCCAAACAGGCAGGCTGAGTGCAACCTGGCTTGAGCTGTGGGGACTGCAACAGAGGGAAGCAAAGTCAGGTGGAGTAGCCTTAATTTTTATTACTACTTAACTTCTTTGTGTAACTGCAATTGCAACAAATATGAAAAACTAATCAGACATAGCCGTTAAGTAAATTGCATAAATATGATGTGTCTATACCATGCCAACTGCATCTTCACCAAGACCAAGTTCTTCATCTTCATAAATAACTCAATCTCCCATATTATTAAAGTAAGTAATAATTTCTAACTCATCATAATCTGCTGATTATACAAATATAATTAAATATTTAGAGAAAATATTAACACCCCAAATTGCAGAATAAAAGCATCACATCTCTTGTTGCAATTACTCTGCATGTTGTTGATAAATTACCACCAAATAGCTTAAGGGAACAAGGGGTTTATTCTCTTAAGATAGTCCAGTTGCAGTTCTCAGTCCACCTTGAAAGCTCCTATCAACACTAGGGTTGAGGGAATTGGCCACATCACCTTCACATAATGACCGAGAGATGGACGATCCTTATTTGTCAGACCAGCAGATCTGACCAAGTATACACAAGGACACCTCCTTTCTCAAAGAGTTCCCTCCATTTTATTTACCTGTCCATCCAACATGGGCTGTGTCTTCCCTATCTATTAAAAAATTTCTTACAAGTTCATGGTAGGATTATCTCAACTTCTAATTCTTTAAAAATGTGCTCAGAGCTGAAACACTCATCCATCAAGTTGACATATGACATCTCTGGATTCTACTTCATTGTCACTGAAGTGGTATACCCAAATATTACTATTATTATTCTTGAAAATGTAAAAATACTGTCAACTTTAAAAATGATCCAACATCAATAGTAATAGTTAACCCAAATCTATAATAGATAGGTGAAGATTTTTTAAAGAGAATTCCATAAACCTAAAAACAAATAATGGTTATCACTTTTTCACAAAAACTATCATTGTTATTCAATTATAGAAACTTAAATGATCTAAAACTCTTCTTTTTTCTCAAAATAAGTAACCATTTATATATTGAATTACCAGTCTCATCCAATATTTCAACATGATACAGCTTTAGTTATTTATTAGATATCTGTTGGACACTGTGAATCATCATAAGCCTTTGTATAGCAATACAATGTACACCAAACACAAAGACTGCATTTCCTTCTGTCATCCCTACATACCGAGATAAAAATTGTGGATGAATCATCCACTATCTTTATGCAGATAGAGCCAATATATTTTCATCTGCTTGTTTTTTCACATACAGAAGGATATGTTATGGTTACTGTACTTTCTCAGAAGTTTGCAACTTTGGAATTATTTTATTGCTTCCAGTACGAAATGGAAAAGTGATCAAGAAATTCTGGTTCAAGGCTTCCCAATTTCCCCCTAGCAAGCCTTTCACCAGATAACCTGATTTGCAGTTCTGAAAGTAAGTCAATCTGGCATTCTGGTTCTCAGCCCAGCACACCCTTCAACCCAGAATACTGTATCCAGCAAAATTACCCATAAAAATGAAGATGAAATAAAATACTTCCATGACAAAGTTAAACTAAAGGAGTACAGGAGCACTAAATCAGCTTTACAGAAAATATTATCAGGATTACTTCAGATAAATGCATACAACAGGATGCAAGGGAAAAATAGAAAATACTAGGACAGAGGCTGGAGAGGTGGCTCAGGGGTTAAGCCTCTGCCTTGCAGGCAGAAGGTCCTGAGTTCAGATCCTAGACCCCACGTATAGACGCTGGGCAGAAGTGGTCCAAGGTGGTTCCCGAATTTTCCCGTGGTTCTACACACACACACACACACACACACACACACACACACACACACGCACAATTGAATCAAATAATAATAAAAAAATTAAAAAAAGAAAATACTAGGACAGACAGTTCTGAGAAGTGAAACAAATTGTAGCAAAACCTAAAATGACAGGAATCAATATTTGTAACTCAATAATAACATTGAATATTAATGGATCCAACTCTTCAATAAAAAGACACAGACTAGCAGGCTGGAATAGAAAATATGACCTGACATTCTACTTCCTTCACAAAGCTCCGGTCTTGGGGGCTTGTGCTAGACAAGTGGATGGGAGTGCCCTGTCAGTGGGTCTATCCAAGGAAGGGTCACTTACTCTCCCACAGAAGCCTGAGTCCCCACTAGAGCAGACAATCCAAAGAAAACCCTGGTGCCCACAGTAGACAGACAGGAGGGTGGCAGGGAGTCAGATGGATTGCTGAAGGGAAGGTAGGATGGGAGACACCAGGGAGAATGAGAAAGAGAGAGGAAGGAGGAAGGGGGAAGGGACAATCAGTCTTTCTGCTTGTAACACTAGAAAATATTAAATTCAATTTTAAAAAGATAATCCCTTCCAAGCTTTCTCATAGGCTAAAATAAAGCAAGGAAAAAGCACAGGTCACTATGAATGAGAAACACTTAAGATAAAAGGAAGGAAAACTATATTCCAAGCAAACGTAACTTAGAATCAAGCTGGCATATATTATATTTTCTGACAAAATAAAATTCAAATGAAACATTAGCAAGAAAAAATAAAGTCATTTCATATTCATTAATTCAATAATCAATTAAGAAGATAATACAGTCTTAGGCATCATATATGCACCAAATATAAGTACACTCATATTGAAAAAAAACAAATGAGACAGGTGAACTCCAACACCATAACAGTGGGAAAATACAATAATGCACTCTTGCAAATACATAGATAGATAGAAGCAAATAGAAAAACAATAAAACTAAATGACACCAAAATCCAAAGGACCTTATAGACATCTACAAAACATTCCACCCCAAAATAAAAAAGTATACAATCTTTCCACCACCCATGGAACTTTCTCTAAAGTAGATCGCATATGAAGACACTAAGAAAGTCTCTTGAAAAAAAGAGAATTGAAATAATACCCTGTATTTTATCAGAAATGAATGGAGTAAAGCTAGAAATCAATAGTAAAAGGAAGAATATATATAAACTTAATGAAACACTACTAAATGTTCCTTAGGTCATTGAGGAAATCAGAAATACAAAAAAAGATACAAATAACTTAAACAGATATATAACAAACAATGAAATTGAAATGGTGATTATAAAGCTTCAAAGATATCAAAGTTCAGGATCAGACAGATTCCATAAAGAATCCTACCAGACTTTAAATGAAGAACTAAAACTATTTCTCTCCAAGTTATTTCACAAGAGGGAAAAGGATGGAACATTTTCAAACTCTTTCTGTGAAGCCAAGGTTACTGAGATTTCTCACAGCAAATAAAGATTGATAAAAAGGAAACTCCAGGACTCTATATCAACCACCTAGAACTAGGCCAGCCTAATCTCTCCCCATCCTGAAGTTCATGGAAATTTGTGGAAGAGGGGGCGGTAAGATTGTAAGAGCAAAAGGATGGGAGGAGTAATGATATGCAAGATACTCCATACAAGTTAGGGCCGAAGCAATCATAATTGGACATTGCATGCCCACGCAATGTCCAACACACTATTGACCACACAAAGTCTAGCATCAGCTAAAGGCACCAAGATCCTTGGAGGCAAGGGATTGACAGCCACAGTAGTGTTCCTATGCTTAAGGGGAACACAGGAAGGGTTCAGGGAAATGCCACTGGGTCCTTGTATGTCATCAGAGAGGAGGGCCCAGAGGAGAGTCTGGCATGCACATTAAAGGATTCTCCGGGGATTGGGGGGGGAGGCAATGGGGGATGGGGAGGGAGGAGTGAGGAGAGGGGGAGCAGGGGGGTTGGGGGGAGGAGGAAGGAGGGAGGGAACCGGTGTACCTACTAAGTTTGTATGAGCGGAAATAATAAAAAATGTTAAAAAAGGGTACTCTAGGCCAGTCACATTAATGTGCACAGATGAAAATTTCTTGCAAAGTGAATACAAACCCATATAAAAATATATCTGACAGAGGACTAGTATCTAGAAGAACGCAAAAAAAATTAAACATGAAGAAAGCAAACAATCCAATTTTAGAAGTGGGATTTGAAAATGAACAGAAACTTTCTGAAGAAATTAAAATATCTAAGAAATATTTTAAATATCCTGACCATAAGGGAAATGCAAATTAAAACTACTTTGAGGTTTCACCTTATCCAAGTCAGAATGGTCAAGATAAAGAATATGAATAACAACAAATGCCATCAAGGATATGGGGGAAAGAGAACATTTTATCACTATTGGTAGGATAATGCAGTGGTATAGGCACTTTAAAAATTAGTGTGGAGTTTCCTCAAAGAGCTAAACATTGAACTATTATAAGACACAGTTATACATACCACTTACGGACATTTCCCCAAAGGGCTCACTATGTTACTGCAGAGATATATTCACATCCATGCTAATTATATCTAAAGTCACAGTAGCAATAAAATCAAATCAGCCTAAATTTTCATAAACAGATGAAAGGATAATGAAAATATGGTACATATACACAATGGAATGTTGTTCCACTCAAAAGGAAAATGAGATTATGCAATCTACTGGTAAGTGGATGGAAGTGGAAAATATTATACAGAGTAAGGTATCCCAGATACAAAAATACACTGCATGTTCTCACTTACATGTGGATGCTAGCGCCAAACCCTCAGATTTGTGTACTTGTATTAGAGAATAAGATAAGTATCATAAAGTAGGAGAAGGAAAAGTAGGAAAAAAGGGGCCCTAAAGTGGGGGAAAGTAGAAGAACGGACATGCTATCAAGTTGGAAAAGGGAATAATGGGGAAGGGAAATGGGTTGAGCAATGACTCCCCCCAAACATTATAGATTTTAACCATTGCTTTTTATGCCCACCAGAACTTAATAGGAAGATACGTTGCTGAAGACATCACACCCATTGATGACAGATCATGAAGAAAACAATTCACAGTTGATCTGTAAGCTTCTTCCATACTGGCCAGCTTTCATAGTACTATGAGATATATCTAGATGGCTGGGAAAGGAGAGTCAGTGACAATCCTAACAATCTGTGAACTGTGTGAACTATAGCAACAACCACCTTAGAAAGAAGTCCTTGGTGCAATGGTGACATGAATATTATGAAGGTAATCGACTGCTTACTGATTGTGCTTAAGGCCTATTTTCCAGTAGGAAACATGCCTGGTGCCACTAATCAGATCAAGGGCTTATAAATAGAGAGGCCATAACCATGAGTAGGGAGTAAAATGACATTTTTACCTGTAAGTGTACAATATCAAACTGCTATCCTACACAGAACATCTAAGCAATGTGCCTTTCAAAGGCTCAGGAACCTTGAGGAAGAAGGGATGGTAACAATGAAAGAGCTAGGGAATGGGGATGTATGTGGCCAGATAATGTCCTTCAAACACAACAGGGCCAACAGTTATTGTCCCCTATGTTGGGTGTGTCTACTTCCTCAAAACCTACAAGATTTGGACTAACAGTTCATTATGCAAGAGGGAAGACCACATTCAGCACTACACCTCCCTGATAGACTACTGGATGAGGGAAGGGGAGCTAATTTCCTTAATGACATATCCACAATTATCAAAGGTCCTTACTCTGGCAAGTTCTCAAGTATAGGCATGTTGAAAATCAGTGAGCCACACATTCAAAAAACATTTTGAAAGCAAAAGAGAGCCTGATTGGTGAAGAAGAAAGTTTTCATGGAGAGGAGGGGGAGAATGAGATTGGGTAATATAGAATTACAATGAATTAAATTAAGTATATTCATGTATGAAACTTTGAAAATAAATAAAACATAATTCCTAGATCAATACCTTTGAGAAACAAGAAGGAATGGTGTACAGTTTATCTGCTTTAGAAAGAAACAATAACAGTCATTCGGTAACAGCTAGTGTGTGCATAAAAGCAAGTAGGTCAGTAAATGTATTGGCAAGAATCCACAAATATCTTTATTCCTTTAATTAGTCAGTGAAAAAGTAAGGTCAGATCTTAAAATGAATGTAAGTTACTCATTATTACTCTAAGTTTAAAAAGAGAAGAGGATATTCAAACTCAGAAGAAGTGGGGATGTGAAATTACCAGACTATTCTTCAGTTTCAATATAGCATAATGAAGTGAGGAAGCAGAAAAGTAGTCAATAGTTTGTGAAATGGCAATGACTGGTCATGGTATTGAAGTTAGGTTAAGTGAAAGAAATGATTAAAATGCTCATGGCAATCAAAATTGGAAGGTCTCTGTCAGAATTGGAGTCAGGTTATTAGGAGTTATAACTTAAATAGATCAGAAAATATGATTAATAAATCTAATATAGTATCATACATTATTATTAATGAGATAGTCTTTACGTACAAACAAGAGAGTAGCTAAGGTAGGTTAGAAGTTAAGTTACAGGGCATTTTTTTTTATTTTTTTATTATTATTTATTCAATTTTGCATGTATGCTCGCATGTGTGTAGTACCACGGACAAATTCGGGAACCACCATGGACGCCTCCACCTCCTCCTTGTTTACTCCACCCTGGGATTCACAGGCTCTGCCCTACTAGGACCAGAAACGCAGGCCGCCCCTGCTTCTGCCCGGCGTCTATACATGGGGTCTAGGAGCGAACTTAGGACCTTCCGCCTGCAAGGCAGAGGCTTAACCCCTGAGCTACCTCTCCAGCCCCAAGTTACAGGGCATTTTGCTAACCATTTGAAAGAATGTTTGGGGATCAAACCTTTCACTCCTTGTTCTCCTGGGAGTCCTTTATCACCAGGGGATCCTGGGGGGCCTGGAGGGCCTGCTTTACATATCTCATCACCTAAGATTGAAAAGAAGAGCAGTCAGCTATGTTCAGTTATGTCAGTGCAGTAGGCCAAATGTACACATAGTACTTGACAGTACAATAAACACTTTTTGAAGAGCCTATTTTAAATCAAAGCATCAACAGGACCCATAACTAGAATGGCGATAGAATCTCTTGGACATCAGATGCATAAGTAATGGTATCAATCTTCGGTTATATTCATTTACAAATAAAATAAATGAAAAATGGTAGAACTTTTAGGATAAAGGCATAACTTACTTATAGGTATGTGAGGCCCAGGAGGCCCGGGAGGCCCAGGAGGCCCAGGGACCCCAGGCTGGCCATCAAGTCCAGGAGATCCAGGAATACAGATACCAGGAGGACCATCATCACCTTTCTGGCCCCTTTCTCCAGGAAACCCAGGAGGCCCAGGAGGCCCTATAACTGCAGATCCTAAGTAAGACAATATATACATTAAGGTGATCAAAAGCATTTGAAAGATTTTTACTCTGGTCCTCAAACAGACATTAAAGAATGAGAAAATCTTTCTTTAACATATTGTTACTAATTTTATCTCCTTTGAATTTCTTCATTTATAAATTTTGTTTTTAACAATTTCTTGCATGTATATAATACATTCTAATACTTCCCTGAGTTTTTTATCTTGCTCCCACCTGTGCCAGCCCATTTTCCCTACAAGTTGATTTTCTGTATTTATGATTTTTGTATTTTGTAACCCACTGAATTTGAGCAAGTCTATTTGCATGGTTACAGATTTGGAATTATCTTTTGGACCTTAGTGGGTTCATGAGTGGTTACACAACTGATACTGTACTTCTCCCTCCATGTTCATGTTTTTAAATTATATTTTTGTATACAAAATAATGGGTTTCCTTATGAAATTTTCATACATATTTAACCCCCTCTACTTTTCCTGTTACTCACTTTCCACTCTCACTTATCTCTTTTTCCCCTAAGCTACCCCTTCTACTTGTATGTTACTACATATAGTTAAATCTAGATTCTACAAATAAGAGAAAAGTTATTATTTTTCTCCTCCACTACTCCTCCTGCTCACCCTCCCAATTTTAGAGCATCTATTCATAGTCCACTTTAAATTGGTTAGTACTTTAAGTTTTTCTATGTGAATCAACACTTGAAAAGCTTCAAATGATATAAGTGTACTGTAAGATATAGTGATTTAAAGTGGCTTTATCAGTTCTGGAAATTACTAATAAATTCATATTCTCCCCTTGATACTATGAAATTGTAATCTCAGAAATACCAGAGAATTATTAATAAGAGCGGAGACAGGAGAGAGAGAGAGAGAGAGAGAGAGAGAGAGAGAGAGAGAGAGAGATACAATAATGTTCTTGGTGCTTGTGGAAATCAGAAGACAACTTCTGGAAGTGGTTTTGTTATTCCATCATGTGGGCTCCAGGGATCAAACTCAAGATGGCAAGTTTGTGAACAGGTGCTTACTTCTGCTGAGCCATTTCATTGGACCCAGTCCTTGATTTTCATCCTTTCCTGACATTGTTAACCTTCCAAGGACTACTACAGAGAAGGATTGGAGGTAGTAAACATTCGATATAGTGTCTTCGCACTAGGATGTCATTTGGGCATAATACACAGCGTTAACTTCATAGTTATGGGTCCAGTCATTTCTACCTACTCTTACTAGTCTGAAGCTAATGTGCCTTTTTCCCTTAGATGATTTAAGGTGAATGTTTTATCTCTAAATTCTGAAATATGTCTAATTATGGGGTTTTGGCTCATTGTTCTTATTTCACTTCTTTAGTATTTTACGATATTTTCCCCAGTGATTTTTAGTGGTTATTTTCAGCAGACAGAATTTCTCTATTATTATTTTAAAATACTATCAACATATCCATGATGAATTAGGGAGCTATGCACTATGTATCTTTTTTTTCACTTATACTTCTCAAATCCCTAACTTTCTCTATGAGATATGTAGTTCCTTAATTTTTTTCTCTAATAATAAAGTTAATTCCTATACCTGGGACTGGTGTGACTGTGGGAGAAAAAGGAAAAGAAAAATACTGAATTAGATATTTAGTTCATCATCTTCAGATTAGACATACAAAGTGCTGCCTCAGTACTGTTGCTACCTATATGTCTACCCATGCTATAGGGGCTGACCAAACACATAATAGTGCAGGAAAGACTTGAACTCAGTGAGTAGCACACATTAGAAAGGACATAAAAGTAGGAAGGAAACTTATTGGGAAGAAGAAAATCCTCAGTGGGAGAAGGAGAGAGCATGAGAAAGGGTAATGGGGAGAAAATGACAAAAGTCATTGCAGAAAACTCTCAAGAGATAAGAATCAAATTAAAATTAAAGAGAAACAAAGTGCATATACAGACCATAATGGAATTCACACTTTGTCTCTTTCTTCTTGATAGGAGCACCCAGTATCATTCATGCTGGTATTTCACTAGTCACACTTATTTGAAGGGACAGGAATATGTATATAGGCCAAATACTGCTTCACATGCTTTAGGGAATTTCACAGAAATTCATAATATCACCCCATTTCAGAGAACATTACAGAAGCATACTTGATAAAGGTAGCTTCCCTTGTGGTGAAATCATGCACTATGTTATTTATCTTCAAAGGAATTTGTACAAATTCAGGATTGAGCCTTAAAATCATATTACTTTTATTTATTTATTATTTTATTATTTATGGGGATTAGTTGTAGAATTTTTAAGTGGACAAAGTACTTTAAGTGGACAAAGTAGCAATATTGGGCATTAGGGCAGCATCTCCTACCTTTACAATATGAAAAAGATGATAACTCAATGATTGGATAATGGAACTGTGGTGAAATTTATTAATAACAAACCATAAAAATGAGATTTATACCTTTAAAATGGACTATTTAAGTGGGCTATTTTAAAAATGTAAGTGAGGGATTTAGTGAGAAACACCATAGTACATTGGATCTCAGCAACCACATAGAAAGCTAGGAATTATTGCATGCTTTGATGGAAGCACTGAATGGAATAGACAGACAGATCTCCCAGACTCAATGGCCAGACAATCTAGCTGCAATGGCAAGGTCCAGGTTCAGTGGCAGACCTTGCCTCAAAATAAACCAAAAATAAAATAAAATAATCCAGGAATTAGACTGAGGAAGACATTCCAATGTCAACCTCTGACCTCATGTGTATAAATGGGCAACTGCATCCCCTACAGACATAAACACATACACATACTGCTTAGGTTTTCATGCTGTGCCCACTTGAATTAATATCACAATACTACATATAGTTAAGAATGATGCTGTAAAGACACAAATGCAGTCTCTTTTACCTGGAGGTCCAGGAAAGCCAGGTGGACCCTGTGTTCCAGGAAATCCTCGCTCTCCTTTTTCTCCAGGCAGTCCAGGTAATCCAGTGTTGCCTTTTTCTCCCACAGTCACACCAGTTCCAGGTGTAGGAATTACCTTTATTATTAAAGAAAACATTAAGGAACTAAATGAGGACAAGGTGTGTTCTCCTAACAGTAATTTAGTTGCCAAGTGATGATAATAAACCATATTTCACAGAGTACTCAGATGTAAAATCATTAAGACCAATGCATAGATTGAATCTCATTATGACTGCAGTCATAATCCACTATTTCTGTGCTCCAAACGACTAGGAAATATTTAACAACAGAATTATTGAGTCTTAGGCTTACAGAGCCAGAAGTACAATTACTGTCTCTTACCATTTAATTCACATTCAATTTATTACAGTTGCCTAAAGTCCAATAATTCTTTACAAAAAAAAAAAACTCTCAAATTTGCCTGTTGCCACAGCTATTGTCCATGATTCACACTTCAACTTGCACCATGATTCACACTTCAACTTGCACCACTGAGGTTATTCCCTTGAATCCAAATCTATTTCTCAAAATATATTTTCTCAAAATAAATTTTTCTGTGTTAGTTGTTCTTCCTAAGGACTCAAAATTACTTACTACTTTTATTATATCAGATGCTACTTTTAATCCAAAACACTATAAAGACACTTCTTACTTCTGGTATCACTCTTGTGCTTCTTTAATCTATTTCCAGAAATGTACTTTCATTAGTCAAGTCTATCTGATTATTACCACTACACACATATTGCATATTCTTACAAACGCCTTTCTATATGCCATTCCAAACACTTGTAATGTCTTCTACTCAACTTTGAGTATGTCAACTTACATGTTGTTCTTCCTTGAAAAAAAAATAAAACAACCTTTCACTTCCAAGGAGACTGTATTTATATAACAGAACCAACTAATCATACTTATCTTCTGAATTATGTTAATTATGTTGTAAATAATTTCATACTAAGCTTTTTTTTAAAAAAATCCCATATACTTATAAAACTAAGTAAAGATATTGAAAACAGCGGAGAAAGAAAAGGGGTGAGAGGGAGGGGGAGAGTAGGAAGAGGGAAAGTGCAATGGGAAAAATAGGGGGGAAGTGAGGTGAGAAGGAGAAGAAGGGGGGTACCTATTGAGCGTGTATAACTAGGAAAAAAGTAATAAAAATAGTCTTTCTGACATAAAAACTAACAACTAGTAGGAAAGTATTGTATTTCATCTGACTCCTAGTGAATGTAAAAATATTTAGACAAAAGAGAAATAAAGAGTTGCAA
This sequence comes from Typhlomys cinereus, assembly GCA_023101885.1. Lineage (NCBI taxonomy): Eukaryota > Metazoa > Chordata > Mammalia > Rodentia > Platacanthomyidae > Typhlomys > Typhlomys cinereus. The sequence continues at coordinate 3,029,712 of JALPQD010000202.1, forward strand.
GACCAAAAATTGGGATAGTGGTCCCAAAGAGAAAGTGAGCTACTGGATACAACTGCAATTTCGAAATTTCAAATCTTCTCAGATTCATCATTATTTTTATCTCATTTTCTAAGGCAATTATTTCCTGAAGACATGAAACTCTCACTTTAAAACAAAAGTGAATAAAAATTAACTAAAGGTATTAAAGATGTTCTTTAAGTATATTTTCAACAGATTTTGTAGAGTTCTAATTGTTAACATCTGATTCATTATGGTAGGAATAATTCAATTAACATTGTTAAAATGGTGGAACGTATGGAATGTTTTATGGTACTCACACTGCTGCAAGTGCAGTGCAATATAAAATCAAGATTCATAATTTCAACCAAAACTAATTATTTTAATCTCAGCAACACTTTGTAAGTTTGGAAGTATACCTTATTTAAATTCAACCGTGAATGCGAACATGATGGAAAATCTGCAGTACCCCCTCCCAACTACTCTTTCATACGGTAGTTTCCTTCATATGTTATTAAAAGTCCCCTAGAAAGCACATATTCAAGAAAGAAAGATGTGTGAATCAGACAATTACAAATCGAGAAATACGTGTTAGGACCAAATACATTTTTTTTCTTGCACTCTGCAGGGGAAAGGATCAATCTCCACTCCCCCCAAGAGCTACCTGTTTTGAACCTTTGCAAGCAACATTTGCACCACCTACTGGTTGCCTGAGAAATGACTTAACAATGATGGGGCAAAACAACCCAATTCCATTATTTTAGACCTTAACTATGACAAAAGGAAAACAAAGGCAAAACAATACAAAAACTTTATGGGCAAAACTACTGGAAATCCTTCAGTGTCAAGATTTCTAGGTTATAAGATGATGGTAATAACTTGGACTTGTGTGTTCTGTTGAGAAACGGTATGGGAATATGGGTAGAAATGATAATGCAATATCAAATTTAGAAATGAAATTTTAAGGAAAAACTTACAAGTCCAGGGGGTCCAGGTGGACCAATTTCACCCTTTTGGCCCTGTTCAATGCAAATATAAGTATTAGTAAGAATCACATGAAAATATCAATTTTTTAAGAACCTCATAGACAAGTTTCATAAAAGCTCAGAAATAAGTATTACCTCAAAGAGAAATAAGGATGTGAATTAATTTAATAATCACCCTACAAAGACCTGTAATGTTTTCCCATTTATTAACTATATAATCTTGAGTAGATCAATTAGCTTCTCTAGTTTATTTAGAAATTGAAGACTTTGGACAAATTCTAGATATTTTATTCTTTGACTTTAGAATAAGATTCTTATCATTGAGCAAGGGACAAATTCTCTACAAATAAAATATCAAGAGAAAATAATATCATTAGAATAAGTTGAACACATTACCTCTTTCTACATTTAACCTTATTCCTCCTCATAAATCTAGTCAAGAGCAATAATCAAGTGTTATTTTTATTAGGGACAGATATTAGCAAGGTGACAAAGTTAATTATCATCAGGAACAGCTAGTAAGTTGTGATTGATTTTGTGAGTTTCCTCTTAGAAGCTAATGAAAAACTTTTTATCCTTGATCAGTAGCTATAGTGATAGAAGATAATATTCAGTTGTTACTCCACTGGCCAAGACTCATGAAAAATTTCCTAACACCTCTGTTTTGTTTCTAGACTTATTCAGCAGTATATAAAGTTCTTTTAAAGCGTTGATTCGTATTACAAATTACTACTTCAGTAAAATACTATTTAAGCATTTATACAAAATAGTATTCTGTGTCTTTTAGACTAATCTAAAATAGATCTACTTTAAAATACTTTAAAACATAGATATTTTTGAAAAAATATGACCTCTAAATAATTTGAATATATAACATCTAGTTTTTCTGGCCAAAAAAGTAAGAGAAAAAAAGATTCACAGATTGGATATTTCGCGGTATGTTAAAAATAGAGTAATTAAATGGTTCATGCATTCTTTCAAAGTCACTTTTAAAATAGGTAGCCAAACAAATGACCTCAGTCAGATTGAAATTGGTCCAGTGGAAAAAAATTGCAAAGCATTAGCCACAGACTTACAAACAATAATTGCATATAGAGTGTGAATATTTAGAGGAGCCATTCAAACTTGCTCTAAGCCTTTCTAGTAAGAGAACCTCACTAAACCATAGCTAAATTTTTTTCTGAAAGACAAAAGTTTGCTAATACAAGCTCAAAGTGAAGGCACAGAGTTCACAATGAAAATGCGAAAGTTAAACAATCCACCATGTAGTGCTCACATGTGAACTGTGATTTAGAACAATGAAATAAAATTCAGTGGATAGAATATTAAACACAAAGGAGAAAATCCCAAAGAAGGATACAGAAAGCATGTTTGAAAACAAAAGCTTTATAATTCAATTTAGGCATGGAAAGAGATTTATGTTAAGAACAAAAGCAGAAACTTTAAAGAAGCAAAATTACCTTCTCACCATCCCTTCCTGGTTTACCAGGATCACCAGGATCACCAGGCAAGCCCTTAAACAGTGGATAGAGTGATATCAATAAAAATGGCAGGTAAGAACATTCCAAAACTCAGCTCTTCCAGATCTGTAAACATTATCCAAAATAGCTTATAGCAATAGAAGAAGTGTTTTTGTGTTGTCTCTTTACTTGTCACTTTTTAGATTCAAATCTTGGTAAGGACGGTTTTGTGATATTTTAACTTATCCTATTTTTATTGCTGCTCATTTGCCTGTTTAATAAAAAATTCTTGAGACAGATTTATCTCATTTTACTACACATACCTTTTGGTTTAGTTTAGGATTTCACCTTTCCTTTGCAATAACCCTCAAATTTCATCCAGTTTTCTACCTTATCCTTTGGAAACATCACTTGGTATCTATTATGGACACTTTTGATGCTGAAGCTGCTTGAAATAATGTTCATGAGTTTGCATGCCTTAGTCCATCGTTCTTTTATTTATTAGGGTTACTACACAATGTTTATTGAAAAAGCTCTTACACAAAAGCATTTGAATATTCATAATATTTCATTTATAATGACCTTTTAAACTCAAGAAACAACCAAACTCTCCTTTGATATATGAATAAACAAATCTTGACTCACCAAAAATAGTAAAAATGTTATTTGTCATTGAAATAAATGAACGACTAATATGCAGTACAATATTTTATGTTGGTTTGAAATGATTCAAAAAGGGAATATGATATCTCCATTTTCATGACTTTCTGTGATAGCAGACCATACAGGGACAGAGTAAATCATTTTTTGCCAGGATCATGGAGTGGAAGAATCAAAAAACAAACTACAAAACATCATGAAGGAAATGTGGAGAGTTGATAGACGTGTTGGTGATCATAGTTATGGTCACATAACTGAGATTTATCAAAAAAAAAACCACACCAAATAATTCATTTTACTGTATACAAACATATCTCCATGTACACCTGAGATTTCTTAAACTTAGATTCAAATGGTAAGAATAATTTCTATTCATTTAAACTATTTTTTCAAAATCCAAATTATTTTCCATCTGCTTTTCTATCACCTCATAAAATTATTGCAACTTTGGAATAACATTAGTTACTCACTGGGATTCCTGGTTGACCAGTGTCTCCATCTTTACCAGGTTTGCCCTGTAAGATAGAAAGCAATAACACAACAAGAACACAAATCTGTTAGCTAGGAAGTATGAAGACAAGGAATATAATCATCTTTATTCCTGCATTGGACAATATAAAGTAAACTTTTTAAATGTCAATTTTATAATAAGTAAATCTGTAGTAATATTTTCAACCACTTAAAGTAGGATTTATAAGCAAAGAACGGAATATATACACATGTGCATATTTACAAATTTGAAGAAACAATAATCACAGTCATAATATTTACTAGTAATAGTAATAACACTTACTCTTTTGCCTGGCTCTCCTGGTTCACCCTTTTCACCTTTTATACCACTTGGAGGACCCTGTACACAAAAAGTAGCTTTATATTGGCTCATGGTATGTTGTGTATTAATACTAGTTTACAGCAGATGATGCTGAAGCATTTCAAAATACTTACTGGAGGACCACACATCCCTGGAGGACCAGGAGGCCCTCGCTCACCAGGAACTCCCTATGCAGTTGAAGGAGAAATGAAAACATGTTAATACTAGAAGACACGTATCCACTCTAAGTGCTGAAACTAGTTACGGATACACTTGAGAATGTGAATTTGAAGTTCAACCGAATATAATAGTACATTTCTAATTCAAAGTTAAATCTGCTAGACCTCAGGCCATCTTTACTCAGCTCAGTTACTGTCTAGTTTATAAAACAGGCAAACTTTGAAACAGGTAAGAAACAGCATTTAATAATTGTTTTATTCTTATGCTTTCATAAAACAAGAGTATTTAAAAGCAGGGCATCTGGGGACAGAATAGCACTATACATATTGCCAAATAATTAAATGATGCAGTGTATATTGACAAAAGAGTTGAAATAAAAATTTTCCATCACTCAACTTTTTTATCAGATTTTAATTAAATGAAAACTTACAAATTTTGTTTGTTTATAGGTGTAGCACTATGCTATAAAAGTATATTTGATCCTGTTATTTACTTTAGTGGATATAAGTTATCAGATACATATTCCAAAAGACAATACACATTTATGGCATAAGAACGTTACCTCCCTTTTGAATCAGTGAAAAGTAGAAAACGAATTTGAGATATTTTAAATAGACAATGGCAATCTGCCCTAACCATGATTAGATTTCATCCATGAATATAAACCAAGCCATAAAAATATAAATGATTTAAAATCCCATCAACTTGGGGTATGATCTCACCAGAAGGGGAGGGCATATAGGCTGGCAGATAGAAAGTAACCATTTTGCAAATGGGTGATTGACCCCTCTCTCACCGCGGTCTCCTATTTTTATTCCATCTACCTTTGAATATACTCTTACAAGACTCTAATTTAACAGGTTTTTATCTCTGGCCAGGGGGTGACATCCAATACCCATCAGGATGGAGCCAAGAGCACTGCAGGAGCCCCAAAACCGAAAAAAAAATCAACAAACCATAATCCAGAACATCAGAGACCACCTGGAACTGGGCCAGCCTAATCTCTCCCCATCCTGAAGCTCAGGAAAATTTGCGGAAGAGGGGGCGGTAAGATTGTAAAAGCACAAGGATGGGAGGAGCAATGATTTGCAAGATACTCCACACAAGTTAGGGCCGAAGCAATCATAATAGGACTTTGCATGACCTGCGCAATGTCCAACACAATATTGACCCTTCAAAGTCTAGCATGGACTAAAGGACTAAAGATCCTTGGAGGCTAGGGATTGACAGCCGCAGTAGTGTCCCTATGCTTAAGGGGAACACAGGAAAGAGTTCTGGGAAATGCTGCTCGGTCCTTGCACCTCATCAGAGAGGACCCAGAGGTGAGTTTGGCATGCACATTAAAGGATGCTCCGGGGATTGGGGAGACGGAGGCACTGGGAGATGGGGAGGAAGGAAGGAGGGAAGGGGGGAGCAGGGGGTTGGGAGGAGGTGGAGGGAGGGAGGGGACCGGTGTACCTGTTAAGTTTGTATGAGCAGAAATAAAATAATAATAATAAAATCCCATAAACTAATTAATGGATAAATACAGTATTTACATCTATACAATAAAATAACATCTAGTCACCAAGAGCATTAAATATTGCTATATGTCAAAAAGAAAGCTTAAACTTGAAAACATAATTCTATATTAAAAAAAAATCAGACACGTAACCTACCCTTACTAGACCTGTACAATGGCTGACATATCAACATTCCCCCATGGACTAGTGAAGAACTCAGGAGAAATAACTACACAGAGGGAACCTTAGGGATAAGGGATTATCTTTATGTGTGGCTCTACCTAAGGAAGGGCCACGTAAACTGCTACAGGGCCCTATTAGAGCAGACAACACAAAGAAAAGCCAGCAGTCCACACAAGCAGATAGGCATGAGAGTGGGAGGGAGAGAGATAGAATAATGAAGGGAAGGAAAGAAGAGAGAGGAAGGGGAAAGGAAGGGAGAAGGAAAGGAACAACTGCCATATTTATATAAAAGGATAATTCTTAATAAAAATAATATGAAAAAAGATACAGAAAATCACATTGTATAATTCTATTCATATAAAAGATCAAAAGGGACAAATCTACATATCCAAAATATAGTGGCTGCCTAGCTTAGAGAGTTTAATGAGAAAATAGGAATGAAAACTAATATGCATGAGTTCTTAAAGCAGATGAGAAATTTCTAAAAGTAAACTATGGAAATATTTTGACCATTCAGTGAGTATGTAAAAATCAAACCATATATTTTAATTTGGTGAATTGTATGGCACATATATGATATCCTGATAAAGGTACTTTTAAAATTTTAATTATCTCAAATCATTGTCATTGAAAAACCACTCATGTAAATCACAGTTATAGTTCCAGGTTATAATGTATTTTAATGGATTACTACTTTCAAAAAGGAATTTTTTAGTGTTTGTAATTATTTATATTTTTATTGAACTATACCTGACAAAATTGCATGTGTTGAAGATATATCATGTGATATTGTAATTCATACGCATTGCCAAATAATTACCAAAATTAAGCTAATTCACATATCCATAGAAAGACCTTTATTCAATTCTTCCGTGACTTTCTCTCACCTGATCTCCTTTCTGAAACTCTACATCAGTTGGTCTTATCTGTTCACTGATCTGTCCAGGTGGTCCAGGTGGACCCTGAAGACCTTGATCACCCTATTTACAAAAAAAGATAGTGATATTTCTTAATCTACTAGGTATGATAATATAAAATAACAGGCAAACTATGTCAGTTGCAAGAAGCAGACAATTCAAATGAGTGTCAGAAGAGAAAAATAGAGGTGGAAGAAGCAATTGTTTTTCTTTACCTACCTTTTCACCCTTGGGTCCCTGGAAATTTAAGCCCATATTCCCCTAAAGAGAGAAATTTCAGTTAAAATCTCATTAACAATAAGAAAATGCACTCCATATAATATAACGTACAGGAAAAGAAAATTACCTTTGGTCCTGGTGGTCCTGGTGGGCCAGGAGGGCCCTTAGAAGACACAGAAAAGGAAAACATTTTATTAAAATGTTTGTATAAAATTATTGCTTTGACTGAAATACATTTTTCTTGACCTTTTAAGAGCGCAACAGCAGGGTGAGAGATGCCTCAGGGGTTAAGACTGTTTCACAAAAAGAAGGCTCTGAGTTCGGATCCCAAATCCCACATAAAAAAAAAAGCAAGGCAGAAAAGGCCCCTGACCGAACATCTGTTCCTGGTGGGTGGAGCCTGGGAAATCCCAGAACAAAGCAAAAAGGAGGAAGAAGCAATCTGGAATAATTTCTGAATTCACCCTTGTTCCTCCAAAGGGACACACAGTGCCTTCTGAAGAACACACACACACACACACACACACACACACACACACACACACACACAATAGATAGATAGATAGATAGATAGATAGATAGATAGATAGATAGATAGATAGATAGATAGATAGCAACAGCAAAATTCACAAAATCAAATCATAACTTGAAGGAAATGCAAGTATGGCAAAAGTAAATTACTTAGAATGTATTAAGGAAGAAAATAGGGGTGGCCATAAGAATATTATACTAATAGAACTGATTATGTAACTCGAGGTCATTGGAAAACTTTTTGCTTCTCTCTTAGCACATACAACACCATGATTCTACTACAGAATAATTCTACCTGTCAATCTTTTGGTCTCATCTCAACTTTCTAAGAAATGAGGGCCAGTATTTCTATGAACTTGTATTTGTTCTTAACCAGTAACGAAATCTGAATTTTTATAAGACGGCCTCATAAAAATTCCAGGCAAGGCCAGAATTGATTTTGCTACTGAAATATCCAAAGTTAACTCACAAAAAATTCATTTTAGCATTGAGTATATATATAGCTTATGTAATGTACTGGCTTGGACTCCTAGCATAGCAAATCCAAACAAAATGAAACAAACATTTCCATCTATTTTTTTCAATACTAAAGATAGTAAACATTTTATCAATGGGCTACATGTCCACTCCTTTTTTTTTTTAACATTTTTATTATTATTTCCGCTCATACAAACTTAATAGGTAGACCAGTTCCCTCCCCCCCTCCTCCTCCCCCCAAACCCCCTGCTCCTCCTCCCTCCCTCCCTATCTCCCAGTGCCTCCCCCCCAATTCCCAGAGAGTCCTTTATTGTGTATGCCTAACTCTACTCTTGGTCCTCCTTTCCGATGACATAAAAGGACCCAGTGGCATTTCCCTGAACCCTTTCTCGTGTTCCCCTTAAGCATAAGAACACTACTGTGGCCATCAATCCCTTGCCTCCAAGGATCTTGGTGCCCTTAGCCGATGTTAGACTTTGTGAGGTCAATAGTGTGATGGACATGGCGCAGGGCATGTAAAGTCCTATTATGATTGCTTCAGCCCTATCTAGTGTGGAGACTCTTCAAATCATTGCTCCCCCCATCCTTTTGCTCTTACAATCTTACCGCCCCCTCTTCCGCAGATGTCCCTGAGCTTCAGGAAGGGGGGAGATTAGGCTGGTTTAGTTCTATGATGTCCACTCCTTTTGCTAAGCAATTTTCCTGCATCTCATATTTTCCATTTGTAAAGAAAAAATAGCTTTATTGCTTAGAATACATTTTATTCACACTAATATATCCTCACCCTTATGTAGAAAATGAAGGTTTGATGTTGAAATTAAAGTCATTTTAAGCAGTACAAATACATTAATATTTGTAAGTCAGAAAACAAAGGAGGATAAATATAATCAGTAGCTTACCATCAAACCTGGTTGTCCTGGGGGACCAACTGGCCCTGATACACCCTTGGGACCAGCTGGACCCTGTTACAAAGAGAATAAAGGAAAGGGTGATAAACAAAATAAAAACAAAAACAGAACCCAAATTAAACTCCCCACTGTATCTTACAAAAAACCTAGCTGCATGGAATTCAAACAAGTTTTGTTTTTCATAATACTCTACTTCTGCAATATAGTAACAGAATTTAAAAATTACACAGAAGAAAATTTAAGTACCTTATAAGACAATTCAGCTAAACATATTAGATAAAGCTTTCAGGAAGTTGCTTTATACAGTAATATAAAATGTAAGATGCATCATAAAGAAAACTAAAAGTAAAGCAATAAATAAAGCATTCAGTTAGGTTTTCACATACCAAATTGGAAAAAGGAAGATGGCTCTTTCACTAATTTTAGAGTAAGATTAAAGACAAAGATTTTAATAGCTGAGATAACTATTAGAGGAAAGATGCAAGTGGTTGTGCTTAAAAAATAAAATTGTCTGTCCTGTAAACCATCGACTCTACCTGTCCATGTAAACTCCAGTTATTTTATAACACAAAGTATACTGTCTTAATAAATAGAAAGCTATATAGAAGTGAATCCAAAGAAACTACAAATGAATACAGTATAAATGATTCTCAACACATCAAGTAGAAAAGATAAGACACTGAAAATTACATTCTATCATATAGTATAAAGAAAAACTGGACCAGCAAGATGCTCAAGATAACAAAAGAACTTATGTGTAAGCCTTGCAATCTGTGTCTCATCCTCAGAACTCATACAAGGGATGAACCTATATAATGCTAGATTGAGAGAACTGCCTCCACAAAGTTGTCCTACGAACTTTATCTATGTCCAGTAGTATGTATGAAGGCAAACTCACAAATCATACACATGCACTGAAAATAAATATTTTTAAAAACTATTTGTACAAAAATATGAAACTTAATACTGTGTTATTTAGGGACATATGTGCAAAGGAATAAAACTGTTTTTAAACCCAGAGAAAATTCATGTTGATAGTCATATTTTCAGGGTATTCAGAAAAAGGTAGCTACTGGGAAACACAAGTTAGATTCCAAATTATTTATAATGAATGGTCAAATATGCTGTGTATAGAAGTGTTCATATGCATTTACTTTGCTTTGCATTGACTTACATTTAAAATTTTTCATGATAAAATTCAAGAAATATAAAAGGCAGGGCTGAGTTTGCTTAAGAGAATTTGGTTGGATAATATCAAATAAACAACAAAGAGGGAGAGGTGATGACATAGTTCAGTGGTCAAAGCACTTTCCAGACAAAACTGAAGATCTTAGTTTGATTCCCCAGAACCCAAAAGATAAGGCATTTGCACCTATAATCCTGGTACCCTTACAGTAATATGGGAAACAGAGACAGGAGAATCACCAAAAAGCTTAGAGGCCAACTGCTCTGGAGTACTCAGTGCAGCAACAGAAACAAGAGTGACTGTGCCTCAATAAGGAGAAAGCCCACTCCTGAAAGTTGTCCTCTAACATTCAAATATGTGTCCCACACACAGCCCATAAATATAACAACAATAACAATCATAATAATAAAGGGGGAAAAAAGGAAGAGAAAGAAGAGGAGGGAGAATAATTTTATTTAAAAAAAATGAAAAGGGAACAAATGGTCACATAAAAGACAAGCAAGTAGGAATGAACTGAGAAAGAAGAGATTTGATAAAGGGAAAAGAGAATAAAAGGCAATAATGACCAGTATTTTGATTAAAAAAACTATATATGAAAACTATATATCTACATGTATATATATACAGTAAATTAATGGAGAATATATAAATACATAAACAAAATAAATAAATTGTATTTTTGTAAAGGGATTAATTATCATGAATTGCAGGTTCTAAGAAATGAATATTCTCATCTATAAACACTCAAAACTCATCATTATCTTTAGGTATACTGTCTATAATCTAACCCAATTTTCTTCTTAAGATTACATTTGATGTTTACAATGCATAAATTTTATTCCTTCAGCCTTCAAAATACATTCAGATGTTATGAGTAATTTGTACTGCTACAAATTACATTTTAAATATTGTCAATGGGAAACCAAAGATTTTTACGTGTTAAAAAGAGCATTTATAACAAATGTTACTGCTCCTTATACCATAAGAATAAAAATGCAGAAATTTATTTTTTCTGATAAATTGCCCAAATGTTCATAGACAATAAAAAGAAAGAATGGAACGCAACCCAGCATTGTGTTTACTTCAGGTAAAAGATATACATGAATGCTTGGTAAACGTCAGATAATTTCTATACTTAAACTAGAAAGTACAAAATACTGAGTATTTGCGATCTTCTATTTTAATCATGTACTAAAGAAGAAAATCACTACATGCTTACTTGTATTCCAGGAGGACCTGGGTATCCCGGGTTGCCCTTTGGCCCTGGCAATGATGACATGATTATACTACCTGGTTCACCCTAAAAGAAACCATCAATATAAATTGTAAGCATTATAGTACATAAAAAAAATCCAGGAGAACACAAATAATGATCAAAGAGTTCAATTCATTATATATAGTGGAACTTTCAGACATGTCAGTAATTTAACAAACAAAATTTAGCTTTGAAATTAGAAAATAGAGTATATTGAAGTACAATGGATTTCTTAGAAGTCTGGAAATCATAACTTTCAGCAACTCATAAAAATAAATATAAAATATGAAGTATTTGTAAAGAACTTTTTAATGTCTGGACACTTGTAAATTAAGAAAGCAGTACTTTATTTGATAGCCAGCACTACAAAAAAATAGTAAGAACTATTAAAATGTTGACTGTGGACCAGCGTGAGTATTTATACAAGGAAGAAGTAGCTTCAGATAAGGACTCCAGTTATACAAAGACCAGAACATGCATGGCTCATAAGCCATGAAGGAGTTCAACATTATTTTAGACACACAGCAAGAAATTCTTAAAGGTTTACAAATAAGAAGATTAAATTATTGGTCTATATTTTTGAAGTTCATTCTTGGTTAAAGGAAAACAAATGAGATTAAAGAGTGGAAGACAGTAGCAGAAAAAGAGATTAGGTGAGTGGCTATTATAGTTCAGATGATAACTCATGATTAATATAGTAAAAGTAGAAGGGGAAAATGGTAGAATTTAAAACATTTTTAATAGATGAATCTAATATTATTCAAAGATAGATTGAAACTCTGGCATTTGAGCTTGTATAAAAGTTTCATAAATGTAGTGATAAAAATTTTATATATGAGGAACCATGAATAAAGGTTTTATTTGAGGGTAGATTAAATTGTAACATGATAATCTGACTGTCTGGGAACTATTTGAGTAGAGATGTTAGGCAATCTGTTGAGCATATGTATCCTGAACTTAGAAGAAATGTCTTGTTCAAAAATATATTCATATATACATCCATGTGTGTATCTAATATCAATATAGTCATTCGTACATTCCGTGTACATTACTAATGTTATTAGGCTTAAAGGGAAAAAGGAGTTAAGTTTATATCTTGATGACTGCTGGATGGAATATAATGAGCTTGTATAGAAAAATGCGGACTTGTCAGTTATGACAAAAGACAGGTAAAATGAGTACTTCTCGATATGACGGACATTCCTATTCAAGTGTAGTATGATTGAGGTCTGAAGGTATCAGAAAATAAATTTGTGATCACAGATTTTCACAAATATGTATATATGAAAAGTATTTGAAGTCAAAGTCATAGAGTTGACTAAGGAATTTAAGGTATCTCTCCATATGCATCTGCATAACTTCTAGAAGCATCCATTTTTAGACAGAAGTTTCAGCCATTATTATATTGCAATTGCAGACTTTCCACATGTTTTACATAATCTTTTACCTTCTCAGCAGGAGCAGCTTACCTTCATACCTGGGATCCCAGGAGGTCCCTAATATTAAAAAGAAAAGAATGTTAGACACAAATTAGATGGGAACAAACAAAAGAACAAATTTTTTATGAATAGAATACAAACATATTCTGTAGGGTCATTTCATAGTATTATATATTACAGGATACTTACAGGCAAAATTCATATGAAATAGCAGAGAGTCCTTAGTTTTGCTCAGCAAGGAGCTCTCTTTTAACAACTTCTCTTTCTTTAATTTACTACTAATAATAGCATCGCATTTAACAAAAATTTACTTACTGGAGGACCCTGTAAACCTGGAAAACCTGGACTGCCTGAAAATCCACGTTCTCCCTAGAAGGTGTTAAAAACAAAGAGCATAGTGAAACAGCAGCAACCAAGTAATAATTATACTAACAATAACTTATCAAAATTTTATTTTCAAAAAGGTTTTCTAAAAGCCATTTGAAGCATACTTCCAAATGTTTGTTAACTTTTGTTTTCCAATTACTTCAGTATCAACTATCAGTATTAATTCAACCTTCTAAGATATTTTATCCCTACTCAAATCTCCCAATTAGAAATAAAGAGAAAAATCTATCACAGTTATTTTCTTCTGAAAAATCTATTCTGAGACCATCAAAGCACAGATTTCTAACAACTATCTTCCCATTTAGTACTTAATGGTTTTCTCCAATTTCCTGAACAGCTTTATATAGACTCTCATTTTACCTGCACTATTGCATTTTTCTTTTACTGCAAACTATTTCAAATAATTTTTGTAAAAAGGAAAAGAAGATAAGAAAGAAGACTATTAATAGCACAAAGTGGACAATAGCAATGGTTCCAGCAATTGCAGGTCACTGGTTTTCTAGGCATCTGATATTTCAAAATTGTAAAGTGACAAAATGGACATTTGGTTTCTAAAAAGCTAAAAGTGGTGTAGAAGAACCGAAAAACTCTTTGAAAATATCTACACATGGCTAGAAACAAGCCTGTCAAAGGGTTAAAAAAAGGTGAAATTATTACATTCGTGTGCACATCTTTCCAGCACTTTTGACAGATGGAAAGGAAAAAGTTTAGAAGAAATTTTAAAAGTAGCCCGTACAATGTATATTCAACTCTACAATTCATTTCTATATGCATCATAAGAAATGTAAAAATAAATCTAATCTGGAAATATATGTAGCAAAATTATTTCATTTGTCTAAAATTTATTATGTAAGTGATGGTTTCACCACAAATTGTTAGATCTGCTAAGGAGTTGCCATACAAAAATGAAGAAAAGATTTCTTTAATCATTCTGTATGATACACTAATATAATCATTTGATTTCCTGTTTAACTTTGGTCTCGTTATTATTAAGGGGAAAAAAAACATGAACCTAGAATAGGCACAAGAATGTATACCACTTTTCCAAATTCCATATTGGCCCTATTACTAAAGACTGCCTTAGCTGAATGAAGAAAACAGATTTCACAAATGTAAACATTTTCCACACAAATCTAGATATTAAAATTTTATTATTATTACTAATAATAATGGTATTGCATTTATCAAAAATAAAGAAAGCAACGAAGTAAGAACAGAGGCTACAACATATATAAGAAGAACAATTTTTTTATTTTTATTTTTATATGTTGTTTCATGTTATACTCAAACTGCTGGCTAAAAATACTAAAAGTGACTGGGAAAATGTTTGCCATTATCTAAAGTTTTAGGATTTTTGAAATTGTTAAATGTATCATTTTTGCTGATGGAAAAGTTAGAAGTTTTATATCAATAATTAGGGAAATTAAAATATTGAATCATGTGGCCCTAAATAACACAGCTAAGGCACCCTCTACCCCAAGGTTCAGGGAATAGGGAAGAGAGTGGTAAGATTGTAACAGCATAAAGTGGGAATAGGAGTGCAGTCAGATATTAACTTCTGGACATGACAGGGTTGTTTCATCCATGAACTCACTGCAGTTTTATATACTGCCAAAATACCTATAGATAGTTCGTTCTATCAATACTTCACCATGAAAGAGGAAGAACTGATGAATATTAATACTGATGGAGTGGGGGGATGTTATCTTCAATAATAAAGCAACTGGTATATGATTCATGCTACAGAAAATACTGAGGTATATATCATCAAAAGCAGCTCAGGTAAAACTCAGTAGGTCACTTATGCAAAAAAAACACAACAAAATAAGAGGGAATCTGGCAGGGAAGATGAGGTTTTAATGGGAAGAGGAGGGGGCGGATTGGGGATTAAGTATGAAACTATCACAAATTCATTATTTTTATGTATGAAACACTAAAAGATAACAAAAATAAAGCATAATGTAATCAAAATTTAAACTATACACATTTTTAAAAGTAAAATTACAGAAACACATTTCAAATATTACTCATAACCACCTATAGTGTTTAAAACACACATTTTCTAATTCCCATGTAATTCTTATTGTGTTTTACAGAAAGCTAAAAGAAGATTAGTAATCCATAACAAAAATGCAATATTCCAAATAATTCAGCAGACTTAGATAATACACTTAGATAATCACAAAGTATTTATACTTAGCATTCTTCAAACTTTTTAACCTATTATTATTACTGGTCACTATTAAGCTCAAGAAATCTCACCTTGGTTCCATTGCATCCAGGGACACCTTGAGGTCCTGGAGCCCCATCATGACCTGGCATTCCCTTTGAAAAAGGAACATAACATATTTATGGTATTTCTTTCATTACTTTTTTTATTATTATTTATTTAATTGTGCATGTGTGTGTGTGTGTGTGTGTGTGTGTGTGTGTGTGTAGATATGTGTGTATATGTGTGTGTGTGTAGAAGCATGGACGAATTCGGGAACCACCATGGACCGCCTTCACCTCCTCCTTCTTGTTTACTCTGCCCCAGGATTCACAGGCTCCGCCCTACCAGGACCAGAAACGCAGGCCGCCCCCGCTTTCGCCCGGCGTCTATAAGTGGGGTCTAGGATCCGAATTCAGGACCTTCCGCCTGCAAGGCAGAGGCTTAACCCCTGAGCCACCTCTCCACCCCCTTCTTTCATTACTTTTTAAAGGGGTTTTGAAAGAAGCCAAATCATACTCACAGGAAGACCTGGTGTTCCTGGAAATCCAGGAAGTCCAGGAGGACCCTAAAAGAAGATACAAGTTTAAACAGGAAGAAGTAGTAGGAACTAAAGTAATATCCAAAGTTATTTCAATCCTGTATTCAGACTATAAGAGGACAATATTGCCATTCATTGTTTTCAAAAATTCTACAGAAAACCTATTCTAGGTGTTCTTAAAATTTCTTTTATAGAAAATCAACAAACCACAATCCAGAACTTCAGAGACTCTATATCATCCACATAGAACTAAGCCAGCCTAATCTCCCCCCTTCCTGAAGCTCAGGGACATCTGCGGAAGAGGGGGTGGTAAGATTGTAAGAGCAAAAGGATGGGGGGAACAATGATTTGAAGAGTCTCCACACTAGATAGGGCTGAAGCAATCATAATAGGACTTTGCATGCCCTGCGCCATGTCCATCACACTATTGACCTCACGAAGTCTAACATCGGCTAAAAGCACCAAGATCCTTGGAGGCAAGGGATTGATGGCCACAGTAGTGTTCCTATGCTTAAGGGGAACACGAGAAAGGGTTCAGGGAAATGCCACTGGGTCCTTTTACATCATCGGAAAGGAGGACCAAGAGTAGAGTTAGGCATACACAATAAAGGACTCTCTGGGAATTGGGGGGGGCACTGGGAGATGGGGAGGGAGGGAGGGGAAGCAGGGAGTTCGGGGGGAAGAAGAGGGGGGAGGGAACTGGTCTACCTATTAAGTTTGTATGAGCAGAAATAATAATAAAAATGTTAAAAAATTTCTTTTATAGAAAACAACAGATAGACTCCTATTTGAAAGTGTGTGTGTGTGTGCGTGTGTGTGTCTGTGTGTGTGTTTACTGCACTTTGAGCAACAACAAAGCAGTGGAAGAACTATTTTAACGGATAAAATTCTTTCAGGTTTATGAATAATGAATTTGGGGGCAAATGACAAGGTCACAGATATACTCATCCCTGAGGATATGAATGTGGTCAACACAAAGTGTTTTTTAATTAAATTTTCCTGTTGGAACAAACAGAATGTAATTTGACAACATTCTCTGCTGTTAAGTTGATACAAAAAAATGTACTGTGTCTTAAACTGCTAACAAAGACTCAAATGTGATGGCAGGAAATCTGGTTATATCTGCCATAATTACATATGCCTATAGCCTTTAATCTAGCAATTCATTCTCTATATTTGACTCAAAAGTATATTAAAATTAAGAAACACAATGTGATATTATAGGTTAGTGACATCAGCATTAATACTGTAAGATCTAGAGAGTAAATGCAGAAGATAATTCTTAAAATCCTTGTGCCAAAAAGCAAGAAAGTCATCAATGATCAATAGAGTTTTTTAAAAAGAACAAGAATAGGAGCCAACCTTGAAGGAAGGATTCCTACAGATGAATGATAGGGCAATCTGTGCTTCAAAAGGTAATAATTACAATCGACCAACATATTAAATTTTATGTATTTCTGAAATTTCAGAAAAATTTCAAAATACCTTTCTTGATCACTACCTAAAGGCGACAGTATAAAAATTCATTAATTTATTAAAATTAAAACTAAAAATGAAGACATGAAAGGATTTTCAAAATCACCATTTTACAACTCTGAACAAAATAATGACCTTAACTGGATACTAAATCACTAAGCAAAAATTCATGGGTAAGCATTTGATGGAAGAATCACATTGACATTTACATGGGACAACTGAACAAACCTAGTATTAAAAAAGTTGAATAAAAGCCAAGTATAATGACTTGCATATCTAACCCTAGCACTCAGGAGACTAATGCAGGATGACTGCCGCAAGTATGAGGCCAGAGTGGCCTACAGGAATGAGTTTCAGGATAGTTTGGATTACCACTCTTTGAGGTCCTGTCTCAAAAAAAAATTAAAAAATAAAGAAAAAAGGACAAGGCCAAACAAGAGAAAAAGAAGACAGCAACCAAATATAATAGAGAGAACTTACTTGGAATGTGACTTGAAAACTAGCTGCAACCACAAGATATTTTTGGTAACAGTTGAGGAGATGGTCTGACTTGTAGACTAGTTTAAAATATTTTCTAGATTATAAAAGTGCAGCCAGTGGTACTGGCTAAGAGAAAAGCATAATAAAATAGTCATTGGTAGAATAAATGAAGCAAAGGGGAGATATACTTTTCTCAAAGATTAAACAAAAATTTCAAAATGTTGAAAATTTTGAAATTACAGATAGTCATATATGGGTTTACTCTATCACGTACTATACATTTTTATAATTTTCACAATAATTCTTTTAAAAATCCTCATGTGAAAAGTTGAGCTGAGACTTCAGACTCTAGGTCACCTTTCAAGCACTTCTGAACTTGTATTTCAAGAACAGGGTCTATTTGAAAACTTCTGAAGTGGAAACTAAAAGAATGACATTCTCTTTTTAGGTTTTCATAACACTTAGCATAGAATTAATGGTAGTAATAGTTTTTATTAAATATTTTATTATTTTGAAGATTAGTAGTGATATATTGGTATCATTTTACTATAGAAAAGCCACAACTCAAAACTGCAAAAGAAAATCAACAAACCACAATCCAGAACTTCAGAGACTATATCAACCACATAGAACTAGGCCAGACTAATCTCTCCCCATCCTGAAGCTCAGGGACATTTGCGGAAGAGGGGGCAGTAAGAGTGTAAGAGCACAAGGATGGGAGGAGCAATGATTTGCAAGATACTCCACACAAGTTAGGGCCAAAGCAATCATAATTGGACTTTGCATGCCCTGCGCAATGTCCAACACACTATTGACCTCACAAAGTCTAGCATTTGCTAAAGGCACCAAGATCCTTGGAGGCAAGGGATTGACAGCCACAGTAGTGTTCCTATGCTTAAGGGGAGCACAGGAAAGGGTTCAGGGAAATGCCACTGGGTCCTTGTACGTCATCAGAGAGGAAGGCCCAGAGGAGAGTCTGGCATGCACATTAAAGGATTCTCTGGGGATTGTGGGGGGAGGCACTGGGGGATGGTGAGGGAGGGGTGAGGGGAGGGGGAGCAGGAGGGGAGGGGAGAAAAAAAGAAAAAAAAAGGAAAAAATAAAGAAAAGCCACAACTACTTCTTCTAAATAAACTTTGAGTTCCTTCTCTATTTTTATAGTACTCTGCTCAAACCACTCATACATGTTCATAAGGAAACATATTTTTTTAAATCTTTTTGAGGCAGATTCCCACACCATAGCCCAGAATGACCTTCCAAACACTATGTAGTTTGGTAGGCTTGAAACACACAGCCTTTCTTTTTGCCTCAGTCTCCCACTGCTAATGAATCATCAAGTGGGGCTGTTACACGCTCCTAAAACATATAAAATAAGTAGAATGCTTCTACTGTTTTTGTAAGATGTATGCATGTAAGTATTTCCAAATCAAAGAATCAGAACATCTAGTTGTGTTGTCATACACAAAAACATTACATTATCATGCATGCAATTTTATATTTTATAGGATCTGATCATTATGTGAATAGGGAGGAAAGTTCAAAGCTAAAAGGAACCATGGAGATTACATTGTTACCTTTCTAATATATGTAGAAACTAAGACTCACAAAAGTTAAATATGTTTCATTTTTGAGATACATTCAGATATTCAGAACCTTAAAACTTAGAAATCTGCGCATGTTTAGAATTGAGAAATTGATATATTCTTCTTAAAGGAGAGCTGTTTAAATCAAACTTATGCACTTCAAAATATTCAAAAATTTTATAATAAAAATCTTATAATTTTTAAACACACCATATATGCACATATACACATGATTCTATGATATATATGCATATATAATTCTATTATATTCTTTTAAGTAGATGTCTGGATAAATAAATAAATTGCAGGCATATACTAACTTTTAAATTTAAATTATAAAAGCCCATTTTTCTTCCTACATTTCAAGATGGAATTTTTTTCTGGTTGTCTCATACTACTTTATCTTTTATTCTAATAATAAAGCAGTTGTGATACACTAACTACTGCTTACTCTGATTCCTTTTGGTCCTGGTGGTCCTGGAATTCCATCATCTCCCTGGAAAATAGATCAAGTTTGTAATTCCTTTTCTTTCAAATAGTACCCGAACAATCAATTTTTCTACTATAGGAACCTTATTTTATGCAATTTCCTGAAACTTATTGATAAATTTATATACTTAAGAATGAAAAATTTATTATTAACACTAAGGGCTTTGAAAGTTATATGACACAAACTAAGAAAGAACATTTTACTGAAAAAAAGATTAGACATAAGTAAAGTTAAGCATGAATCATTCAATATGAAGATACATAGCATTATAGATATTTCCAAAGCATTTACACATAGTCAAAACAAGCACTGAAAAATCAGGGAAATTTCCATATTATAACCAACAACAGGTGTATGCGCTGTATCTTAATTTCCAGTTTTGTTGTCTCATTTACTTCATACGGCACTTTCTGGAGGCAAAACTTAAGAAGAATTGATAAAGATCCATAAACATTCATTTCAAGATTCTGCTGTCTACTCTATGCAAAAAGATGTTTACTCCAGTGTGTTAATTGTTTTCATTTCTATTCACAGCTGCATCACCGTAAATTTAAGCTCTTAACTAAGTAAACTTTTAACTACTTCCTTTTAAAAACTGAATGAATAAGACCTAATTCTGTTTGATATAAAGCACCCTGTTTCTGGTGACAGGGTCATGGATAATCTCCCTACAAAACTCTGTTACTTAAAAAGTTTAATAATAATACAGTCTTTTCAGGTTATGCCTTTATAAGACTAAAATAAATCAGATTCCCTTTTAAGGCAACAAAATGTCTTGTTCAATGGATACTTTCTGCCTTGCTGCTGAACATAGAAATAAGAAACAGATGGATAAATATTCTAGTGATTGTACTAAACAACATGTTTAAAGGAAAGAAATTCTGGAAACACAAGTTGGAAAGAAAAAAATTAGAAAATTTGAACATCAGCACGTTTATAATCCCAACACTGAAGAGATCAAAGTAGGAGGAACACAAGTGTAAGACCAGAGTGTTCTTCATGGTGCATTCCAAGCCAGACTGGTTTACACAGCAACATCAACAACAAAAATAGAAAAATGCAGCTGAGGATATAGAACTAGGTAAGGCATGATCTTAGGCTATATAAGCCTGGCTGAATCCCTAGCACTGTATTTTAAAAAAATAATGAAAAAAAGATACCACAAAGGTAGTTTAGTAGGTAAATGTTCTTTCCGCCCAAAACCGATAATCTGAGTTTGTCCTCTAGCCTGCACACATGCACCTGCTCTTTCTCTCTCTCTCTCTCTCTCTCTCTCTCTCTCTCTCTCTTTCACACACACACACACACACACACACACACACACACACACTCTTAATGATAATATATTTTAAAACTGAAAAGCATAAATAATGGGGCAAAGCTACCTCTACTAGATAATGATATGTCTGTATTCCTAACAATACAAGATAATTTAAAAACAAACAAGGAAATCTTAGAGAGAAAAAAAAGAAGTAGAAGCAATCCAGGATGATTTCTGAAGTCACCCTTGGTCCTCCTCAGGAACATACAGTGCCCTCTGATCACACACACACACACACACACACACACACACACACACACACACGCGCGCGCGTGCGCGCGCGTGCGCAAAATAAATAAATAAATAATAAATAAAAATTTTGATGAATCACTAGCAAAATGTATCATCTTGTGGTTTGCTGAATCAAGGCTAAATTATGTACGTTTGGGAAAGGGCAATTTGGTAAGACCTTGTTAAAAATACAATGTGTGTGTGTGCATGTGTGTGTATTATGATCCAGAAAGATTCTTCTTGTAATTTATCTTACAGACAAATTCACCCTTATTGTTGCAAAGATAATGCATCAAAGTTTTATATTCTAACAACACCTCATGACAGCAAAATATTTAAAGCTACTTATGTAATCTTATATACAGAACTGGTTACCATATTATGATTTATATTCATAATGAAATATTGAATGAAATTCAGAATGTTTCATGAAGAAAAATGAACTTCTGGATGCACTCATATGGAAAACATTAAAATTAAACCTAATATATTCCATTTTAAAACAAGAAAAATGAAAGGATATTTGTGACCAATAAATACGAGTGGAAAAGAGATATTTTAGATTGTATATCTTATATTAATTTACCTTGAATTAAATGAAATCTATCAAAAAGTAATTGAATTTTAAGAATAAATAACTTCTTTATGAAATGATGCATATGCATTTATAAAATATATATATATTCATACACAGGAGTTTAAAGTAAAAACACTGCCCTAGACAGTACATTGAAACCACCCTCATCCAATGCTTAAGAAACCTGGTAGAAAAGTGGTCATTAAGAATGTGAAAGTCTGCAGGAGAAATAACTACACCTAATGGTATCTTAGGTATCTTAGGTATGCCTAAGGATAGCTCAGGAGAAACAACTACACTCAATGGGATCTTTTAAGCAGGTGCCTGACAAATGAAGGAGAGCTTTCTTGCTTGAGAGTTTACTCACTGAAGGACCACTTATACCACTACAGAAGCATGGTGCCTTATTAGTATGGGTGCCATGAAGGAGCCCTGTGGTTCACATATGCAGGGACACATGAACGTGGAAGGGACAGGGCTGAATGTTAAGTGAGGGGAGGATGAAAGAGGAGGGGGTGGTAGAGAGAACATGGACAGAAACTCATTTTGTTTGTATATAAAATTATCAATAAAAATAGAAGAAGAAAGATAAGAGCTTGACTGTGGAGAGGTGTGCTGCCAGATAGTATCCTGTGGCTATGACAGGGCTTCTGCACTAAGGAATTCACTGCAGTGTTATCTACTTTCACAACACCTACACAATAGTAGTCCCGTCAACACATCACCATGAGGGAGGGTTTCAAGGAACATTATACCTCTCTGAGAGACCATTTAAAGCTAATATCAGACAGAAGAAGGGAGCTATTTTCCTAAATAGCTTACCTAGTAATAAGTCATCTATGTCCTAGCAAGTACTCAGACACTTGCCAGTACAGACAATCCCAGATGAAACATAGTGGACTACACATGCAAAAAGATGTGAAAGTAGGAAATAGATTTTTTGGAAAGAAGAAAGTATGAAGTAGGGCAGGATGGGGAATGGGACTTGGTAGTAAGAGGCGAGAACACATAAATTCATTGAATTTATATATGAAAGTACGAAAAACTTAAAAATAGTAGGTCTATAAAATTTCTGAATACATATATTCTATATATTTATACATGTTTATATCACACACTCAATCACATAAAAAGCAGAAATTCAGCTATGTCAAGTAACATAAAGTCACACTGGATATCGAAATACAAAGTACTTCAAATGTAGAACTCAAAAACATTCTTATTTTATAGATAATAGGAAGTAAAGACTGAACTGTTTTATAAGCTTCAACTACATACCATCTCATCTTTACAAATTATCACACTATGATAAAAAGTTCCCAGTTGATGCAAAATCACTTCAAGGTAATTTCAATGCAACTCTTTAAATATAGAATAAGTCATTATTAAAATGATTGCTTCTTAACAAGTATGTTATGCCAAAAAAAATCCCAAAACTTTCAGACTCCAGTCTTGGACAAACTCAAATACAAGAAATGCACATTCAGTATAGATCAATTTTGTGATTCCCAAGTACCCATTTCAATAGCACAGCTGATATTTAATCTTAGTCAGTTGGAGTTTCCATCTAATTGTCACAAGATAATGCCTAAATTTTATAGGGCTTAAATAGTTCTAGTATGTTGAGAGCTGAAACAGTCTAGTTCAAACTCACTGAGAGTTCCATGTGCTGACTTAGAGGTCAAATTCCATCAAGAAGACTGCTTCAGATCTCTCTGCTACTTTTTTGTCATTCCTGGGTAGGTAACAATCATTCTACTTCTGTTCTTGCTCATTGACTAAAAATTGATTAAATATTATCAGACTTATAATATTCAATAGAATGACCTATCTAAAAGTCTATGCAGAATCTCAGTGGTTCCATAGTGCTGAAGTCTACTCAGGAATATTAGCACAGTTCCCGCTTGCTCTCAAGTCACAAAACTACTTCCTCATGATCATGTTTGGCATTTCCCCAATGCCTAAGCTCTGATATAATTAAATGGATATTAAAAACCATCCATGCATTTAATTTGCTTCCTTCGTTGGGAGGACTGACTGGTATCTATTCAATTTTCTTAATACTCTAATAATATATTATACTACCAATATATGAAATAATAAAATTGGAGGGAGAAAAAGTATTAAGTCAATTTTCCTTTTCATAGAAGTGAAGACAATTGGCCTTTTCATATACCATTTTCCAGTCTATTTAAAATAGATGGAAAGGGCATAGATCCAAAACAGCCATTAAAAAAATAAAAGAAATTTCTCTTGATGTTATAATTCATTATTATCTTTTATCAATCTCTATCTGAACATTCATATAAAGATATTATCCTTAAAAAATACAATGGTATCCATGACCATGATACAGACTGCCTACATTGCAGTCAGTGAACATAGTCTCCTGACTTACAGAATCAGAACATATGGCTGGGTATGAATCTGATTTAGTTTTTTCTGTTTCACACAGACTAAACTATGATGTTCGCCTTGCCAATGATCTGCCTGTCCCAAATAGTTTCCACAACTATGATTTTGAGAAAACTACTGAATATGTCACCCATTACCCAACCCATTAGATAAATATACCATCATTGACTACTGTACTGCAGAACACTACAAATGTATATTTTTCTTGATATGGACCTCAGCATTCCAACTCCATTATTTTGGAGCCACTTCATTGCCACAATTAGACTCTGATATAACAGAAACAAAAATGCCCTTTCAGGTATTAAATTCTCCCTGTTTAAAATAGTAGAAACAGGAAGATCTGGAGAAAAACTTGTGGGTCTGCTAATTGGAGCCATTTTTTTTCTGACAGTGGCAACCATTTTCATAAACTTTTTCATAGTATACACATTTTTCTAATTTGATCCAAGGACTCTAAACATTCAGAGAAACTTATAGTTGGATGATCCCAGTTTTACATTCATACTGTTTTGTATTCTCACTAGGATATGATTCATTTTGTGAAAAATAAGCCTTTCTGATTCCTATGGAACATTCATACATGGAGTATTTATTAAAAATTCCTAAATGTTCACAATAGCTATGTAAGTACACATTGTAAGAGAGGAATTTCACACTGAATAGACTCCAGTTACTTAGGAGAACTTTCAAGTGATTTTACTTATTTCTATGCTCCAGAAAACTCTTCCTATAATCAGTCATTTGACTAGTAAAGGTGGTATTCAACATGGATTAACTCTTTTTTATCTACTTATTTATTTAGTGTGTGTGTGTGTGTGTGTGTGTGAGAGAGAGAGAGAGAGAGAGAGAGAGAGAGAGAGACAGAGAGAGAGAGAGAGAGACAGAGAGAGACAGAGACAGAGACAGAGAACTGTGAGAACTGTGAGAACTGTGTGTCCCTGAGGAGGACAAAGGGTGACTTTAGGAATCATTCTGGATTGCTTCTATCCTCTTTCTTGTTTCACTCTGGGATTTCCCAGGTTCTGCCCACCAGAGCTCTGGGAAACAGACTAACCTCAACTCTGTGGCTTATATTAGATAACCATACCACACTGAACACAGGATAGATCCCCTGTAATTGCCAATACTTCATATTCATATAGATATCACAAAGAATGACAAAGTAGAACACCCACAAGGCTTAAGAAGGAAGCCTCCAGGTTCTCAAAAGTACATTGTGTGACCTATGGGACATCTGTTCTCAGCTTAGCAAAAGTTGCAATTGTAGTTATATTCATTCCAGGCAAGCCTGATAATCTCATTTGAATTAATACTGACCATAACCATATTCCATTATGGTATCAGTTTAGTACCCAATTTCATATATAGTAACGTAAAGTCTAACCCATTCAATGATAGATTCGCTTATGCTTCCTATTCATATCTTAACATATGGGATGGACTTGGGGGATTTGGAGTTCATCTAAATACCTATGAATGGTTTTCAAGTTCAACCAAATGTCTCCTAGTTGGACAGTGAGGTGCCCTCTCTACACTAAACTTGGTGCACAGCTAATACACTGCAGTCTTTTGAAGGGAGTTAAGGACTCAAGATGTCCTGGCTGACCATGCTTTTCTGTGGACAGGTCTCCATATTCAAGGCCTTTGTGCATGCCTCACTGGGAGAGAAAAAATTCCTTTTGGAACACTGACAAAGTAGTTTTCCACTCCTGACTCTTTGTTTGCATTCTTCTAGTTATTTAGTCCCTACAGTGTGGAGATTTTGTTCTAAGCATGTCTAACAATGAAAGTATTCCCAGTCTCTGTGCTGTTACATCTAACCCTTGCTAGTACTCCGCTATGGGTATAAACAAAACAGTGCCTCATTCAGTTGGTACTATCTTTCCTGTGATATTGGGAAAAAGTGAATAAAGATTTGACTGTAATGTTCACTTTCACTTACTATCTTAGTAAGTAATTCTTACAGGGACTTACAGGGACTAGAAGCTCTGTTCTGTCTTGTTCTGTCTGACTCCTGATAGAACTTTATTTCTGTTGAGGATCCCCAAAATGTACAATTAGCAGTATGTTCTGAAAAAATTTCAGTATGGTAGTAAGATCCAATTAAGAACTACAATAAAATGTTGACTTTTTACATTCTATTGTTTGATTTCAGTATTAGTTTCTTATCACAGTTCAGTGACACTTTAGTTTATTTGATACCTCATCTCATTTTAACATGATTTAATTCCCCTGATATGCAGGTGGAACACGTGACACATACCTTCTGTCCTCGAGGTCCTGGAGGGCCTTCTGGACCTGGAAATCCAGGTAAACCTGGATGGCCTTCCAAACCTGGAAATCCTCGCTCTCCCTACAAGGGAACAAAAATGAAATGTAAGATTATTTGTGAATTCTAAGCATGAACATTGATAAGATGCAAAAGATCCAATGATCACAGACGAAAGCAATTTAACATAATGATATAATATCCACAATATCTACTAATGTGTATAAGTCTGTAAGCATGAGGAAAAAATACAGATCATCCTGAATTTGTATCTGTGCATAGTAATATATTTTGTTACTTTCACAATTCAAAGCCTATCACAAATGAGGTGAGTTTAGCAGGACGACAGGTTTGTGATATTTATCATCAGGCTGGATAAAAAAAATTCCAAAAGAAATGAATAGAGAATCTCCTATATTTGTTGCAAAGTAGAAGAATTGTAGTTTGTATCTCAAATACTCACCATAGACTCATGTGTCTGAACACTTGGTGCCTAGATATGATTGCTGCTTTAGGAGACTGTATGACTTTCAGGGAGTGAAAGCTTGCTGAAGGAAGTGAGTCACGTGGATAAACCTTAAGGTTTTATACCCCATCTTCATTTCTGCTTTCTCTCATCTTCCTGACTGTAGACATAATGTGACCAGCAGCCTCTTAGTCCTGCCACTAGAATGAACTACATCCTCTAAAGCTGTAAATTATAATAAATCCTTCCTTCTTTAAGTTGAATTTGGTCAGGAATTTTGTCACAATGATGAGAAAAGTAACTAATACAAGAAGAATTACAAGAAGTACAAACTGGAAATTCATTTGATGATTGTAGATGTAATTGAATTAAATTAACCAGATAATAAAAGACTTTAGAATATCAAAACTTTATAATATATTCATGATTGCAAAAATAAAAGATAATTCATGTTTACTACAAAAAATATAATGCACATACCATATGTAATTACTAAGAATAATTACCTGAATTTTGATGTGTATGTCAATTCTGACTATAACACTTGATACCAGTTCAAGAAGACTGCCTGCATATCAATGTCAACTCACCATCTTGTCAGAAACTATAGAGCAGAGTTGTTCAATAAGAATATCTGTAAGTCCACAAGATAAAGGTAATACATTATCTGGGTGACAAGGTAGCTCAGCCAGTAAAGCATTGATTTGCAAACCTTGAGACCCAAGTTTTACTCCCAGAAGCCCATATGGTAGAAGGAACTGACTTTGAAAAGTTACTCTTTGACCTCCATCTGATTACTGGAAACTCTCTGACTTTCTCCAGTGAGTTGCTACATGCATGGTTGTACCTTTGCGCGCTCTCTCTCTCTCTTTCTCTCTCTCTATCATAAAAATAAAGTATAAAAAGATCAATATATTGTGGCTAGTTCATTAGGATATCACTACTTATAGAAGAGTGCAAACTCTAAACTCAATTAAAATAAGTGAATTCTCCACTATGAAGTTCAAGGACTACAAATGATTAGAGCTCCCCCACTGTTGCAGTCAAACTGCATGGTTGTTGATAAATGACATCAAATGGCATAAGGGAACAAGGGTTTATTTTATCTTATGATTACTAGTTAAAATTCTTAGTCCAGCTTGATAAAAGAGCACGCATGAACATCAAGGCCAAGGGAACTGGCCACACCATCACCACATAACAGCTGAGAGAAGGACAATCCTTACTTGCCAGACCAGCACGTCTGGCCAAGTATACAGAAAGATGCCGACTCTTTCAACCAACTCTCCATGATTTATTCCAGGGCCTAATCCCACCCACCGTGGGCTGGGCCTTCCCCAGCAGCTAGACAATCTCTTGCAGGTTTGCTCTGGGCTTAACTCAACCCCTAATTCTCTACAAATGTGCCCAGAGCTCAAACCCTCAATAGTCAAGTTGACACCTGTGCCTAACTATGACACCCACTATTTGTTTTTTTAATACATTTTTATTATTATTTCAGCTCATACAAACTTAATAGGTACACCAGTTCCCTCCCTCCCTCCTCCTCCCCCCAAACCCCCGCTCTCCCTCCCCTCTCCCCTCCCGCCCCATCCCCCCGTGCCTCCTGCCCCAATTCCCAGAGTCCTTTCTTGTGCATGCCTGACTCTCCTCTGGACCTCCTCTCTGATGACGTACAAGGACCCAGTGGCATTTCCCTGAACCCTTTCTCGTGTTCCCCCTAAGCATAGGAACACTACTGTGGCTGTCATTCCCTTGCCTCCAAGGATCTTGGTGCCTTTAGCAGATGCTAGACTTTGTGAGGTCAATAGTGTGTTGGACATTGCGCCAGGCATGCAATGTCCAATTATGATTACTTCGGCCCTAACTTGTGTGGAGTATCTTGCAAATCATTGCTCTTCCCATCCTTTTGCTCTTACACTCTTACCACCCCCTCTTCCGCAAATGTCCCTGAGCTTCAGGATGGGGAGAGATTAGTCTGGCCTAGTTCTAGGTGACACCCACTATTTGTAAACAGGTATGAGAGCATATTTCGTTTGCTGCCTGAATATGACAAGGACTTTAGGTTATCAACTGGATTACTTTTGTTCTCATCAGAAAATTAATAAGCTTTGTTTTCAACTGTGGATTTGGATGCGTGTATATAAAGGAATTTAGAAACTTATTTTTCTGTGAAATTTATATGACAAGCAGTTTCATTAAGGAAAATTGATATCAAATTTTCATATGTGAACATACAATTTGAAAGCCTGCACATGCGCAGATGTGTCTATATATGTGTGTATTTTAAACCAGTCTTAACTATGTGGCCTATACTGGCCTAGATCTTGCCATCCGCTCCAGTCTCAGCATTATAGGAATACACTATCATATCTGAAAAGTTTGGCATATATACACAGTGAAATCGTTCCAAACAAAGTGAACATATTCCTTTGTATATCACACATGTTCTACTTCCTTCCACATGTGTCTACTTGGCTCTTTTTCACCTACAGATGATAACTGATCTGTTTTTGTTCCTATAAAACTAATTTGTATTTTCTACTAATTTATATAAGGGAATTAAATAAATTTATATAAATGGATTTATATAAATGGATTATGGTAGTCCTTTGTAGTTTAATTGTGCATTTCCTTAATTAATAATGTTGAGCATTTTTACCATCCACATATTTGCTTTTTTATTGTCTTAAAATCTCATAACTTTTTCCTAATTTAATTTTGTTCAAAGCTATTTGTTTTATCACTGAACTTTGACAGTATAATAAATATTCTAGGTAATTAACAGATAAGTGATTTTAATAGGTAAGTAAATTTGCCATGGAGCATCTTTTCTAATTATGCTCCTAGCAATATCTTCAGGAAAGAACAAATTCTTAGCTCTTAATCTTGATGGAATACAATATTTTCTCTTATATATCATGATTTATGACATATTTGAGAGCTATCTATCCAAATCCAGAGTAAAAGGATTTTCTCTTATTTCCTACTGAAGATATATAGATTTATTAGTTCTACAATTCATTTGCATTGGCTTTTATATATAGTGCAGGCTGAGTCAAAGACATGACCATTAGCTGAAGACTATCCTTTCTCCATTGAATTGGCCATGAATCACTGTATGCTCTTGAGTTTCTATTCTGTTTCGCTTACCTATCCTCTTTCACTTCATAATAACGCTATCTTGTTTACTGTCTTAGAATTGGAAGTTCTGTCCTCTAAGTCTTCTAAATTTGTTCTTTATTATGAAACTATATTAGTATTACTATTTGGTTTAATAAATCTGTTAACTTCTACAAAATACAGGGATTTTGATTGAAGCTGCATTGAATTTCTAAATAGGTGGGGAAAACTGACAACCTAAACAATATTGCACCTTCCAGTCTTCTTCATATTTTCTTTCATTTTCCTCAGAAGTATTCATGTATTTCTCTGCCAAATAGGTTTGTGCATTTTCCCTCACTTATTTCTAAGTTTTTCAACTGTTTTTTGTTATACTAAAAGACATAATCAGAACCTCCATTTTCCTATATTTTCATTATTGGCCTATAGAACATAAATGATTATTGATTAATGATCTTATCTGACTGGATTAATTTATTAAATGATCTATCTAAAGTCTGTTATAAATTTTAGGAATATTTTGATACACATATAGAAAATGTCCTACATTGACAAATCATATAACCAACAGCAAAATACATTTTATCACTTTTTTGTTTCATCTTATTGTGTTGATAATCATGGTAATCATGAATACAGACCTATTCCTGAGTGTAAGAGAAAATAACTCTCTCCACTGAGTGTAATTTTACTAGAGGAGTTTGGCAAATGTCCTTTATGGTTGAGGGATTATCTTCTATTTTCCTTTTTTTGATTTTTTTTTTAAAATAAGGAATGGACATTGATTTTTTATGCATTCTATGTGTCTACATATGGTATGCTGGCTTGTATTTTAAAATATTTTAGTCTTAATATGCTGAATAACAACTTTTGAACTTCAAATGTTACACTAAACATGCATTTCTGTTATAAATCTCACTTGTAATACATTATTTACTTTTTTGTTACCAGCTTATAATTTGTTATAATATTAAGGATGTCTGCTTCTGTGGTATTGTGGATACCGATCTGTAGCTTTCTGTTTTACTGATTTTGGTTTTGTCTGATTTGAGCCTCAAAGTATTGTTTAATTTATATAATTGTTTGGGGAAGCATTCTTTTTTCCTATCTTTCATGAATTTCTCTCCCTTTAAATCTGTGAGTATTGGCTTTATATGTTTTATAGCTCTGTTCTTATGTTTCATGTTCAAAAAGTTAAGGAATAAAAAAAGACATAGTCTTTCTTATATTTCCACATGAACATAATTTTTATCCTTTTCATTCCATCCCATAAATCTACAATTCCATCTACTATCATTTCACTTTAACCTTTTAATGATTATTAAGAAGCCTCTGTAATATTATAATACTACATTATCACTAAATATAATGAATTTGCCTTTTTAAGATATATTTTCATTTTACAATAATTATATGGCAGATTTTCAAATTCTGATGCCATTTTACATGAGTGTACATGTTATAATCTTTCATAAAAATTTGCAACTACTTGCTTATTGTGGGAAAATTTATGACACAGCACACATGTGGATGTCAGAGAACAACTTATACCATGGTGATCAAATTCAAGTTGTTACACTCATTTTTCCAGTCACTCTGAAATCTTCGTTTTTTCTTCATGTACTATAATTTTTTTCAGTAAAACATAGAAATAACTATTGCTAAAAACAATTGGGAATGTGCCTCAGTAGTAGAGTTCTTGCATAATGCGTTTAAATCTGACATCAGAGAATGTTTCAGAGACTCTATACCATAGAAGTAAAATATTTACTATAGAGGCTCTTATAGAAATGGTTGCTGATCTCTGACATATAGTCTAAGTTTTATATGTTTGCTCCCCAAAATAAGCAGTATAGTGGAATTCATTTTATTTACCTATATGTTGAAATAGAATCCAAGTTTTAAAAATTTGTTAAAATTAGTAGTTGACCATGTTGACTCCATTTACAAAAACACAACTCAGGTCATACCTTTTCCCCTTTTATACCACTGCAGTCACACTTTGATCCAAAAGAACACCCATGGCAAACCTACAAGGAAGAGAAAGGGAAAAATCATTAAATGCAAACTTGAAATCAAGACTAACTTAGAAGTCAATTAAATTTAGCAATTCAAACTTGTAAAACAAATACTAGAAAAAATATCTGAAATAATATATACAAATGACAATTTTTGAGGATAATTTACACTTCATCATATACATTTATCTTTGAACTTTATACAATAAACAAATATAATATTACTAATTTTAAATTGACATATAGCTTTAATATATTAAAATGAAAAGAAAGGTCACATGCCTTCCTTGTTAATATGATTTGTCATATTGTCCATGTTCCATGGACACTTTTCTTATTCTTCTAACATCTTTTGAAACTAATAACCTTTTAATCTTTATTAACAAGGATCATGGAAGTTAGTCAAAGATGGCTGCTAATTGATGTCAACCACTCTCCAAAAAGTACGTGAAGAGCTGGGGAAATGGCTCAGAAATTAAAAATCTTTGCCTTTCAAGCAAAAGGACCAGAGTTCAATAATAAGCCAGAAAATAAAAAGTATCTAGAAATACCATTTACTCTGGTAAGGAGGTGTAATTAGCAGAAAAATGTTAGTAATGTGCATACAATATATTATTTATGTATAAGAAGTTTGAATAGACCACTGAAACCTTTATATAGTGCAAATATTAATTAAATAACAACTCTAATATTATATGGATGTAAATATAGAAAGGCAATAAATCCTTGTTCTCTAGTAGAAAATATGAAATATGCTAGAAACAAAGGTTAATTTAAAATATGCAATACTGGCATGTACAAAGGTAATCTTTGATTTTTAACATGAACTCATCTCTACATAAACTGTACATATTGTCAACACTCAATTTCATTAATTAAAGTGTATTGGAGTGCATGCCTCCATTTTCTGTGTGAATATATTCATATAGCATATTTTTGTAAATAGAAAATAGGATAAACTTGCTCTTTCAGCTGCTTTAATAAGGGCTTTACCTCTGAAATACAAGCTAAAGATCTCATGAATAATATAAATAAATAATCCAAGAGCAAATTATTAATATGAACCACAATCATAAATATTTATAATTGAATCTTTCATTTCTCACTATCCATAATAATCCATAAGTCATAGTACAATTAATCCATAAATCACAGTGAAATTTATTAAAATTTACAAAAAAGTATTTTGTATTCTATTTACACAGTAATTTTTGGAAAAGATTAATGATTTTAAATTTTTATATTTCTTTATTAATTAATGTGAATTTTGCCTTAAAGAAAACACCACTTTAAGTATTTCAGAAATACAGATAGATATGTTTGAATTTAATTTAAAAATTTAAGTTATACTGGTGTACCTATTAAGTTTGTATGAGCTGAAATAATAATAAAAATTTATTAAAAAATGTAAAAATTTAAGTTATAATCTATTTATCTCAGAAACATGGGATTAAAAATTACACACCACAATAAAAAAAATCACATAATTGTAATACACATGCCAACCACTAGATGCCACTTTTCATGCAGTTATCAATGGGCAACTAAAAGTAAATAACGCTAATTAGACAATTATTAGTGGAACAACTTTTTTAACAATACATATTAATATTAATAAGGTGCCTAATTAGTAAAAAATACAATGTCATCTGTATCAGAGGTACAAAAACAATGTGGATGCATATGCTACCTTTAAGGAACTTCTAATCTAGATAAAAAAAAATAGAACTAAACATAAACAACTAAAAATAAAATTCAGTAATGTTGTAGCAGTAATGGAAAAAGTACTAACATAAAAGAAATTTATGATAATTTCAATATAGCAGCTAAATCATTAGTAGATAATGGATAATAAAACCCCACATTCTAGAGTTGTTTCATCCATAAAATGACAGACATGGACAATACACTCAAGCTTTCATTATGATTCCATTAGAGTCATCAAAGGACTACCATAAAAGTAATTGACATCATAGTTAAAAAGAGAATTTTTTTGAGCCTAAAAGTATTAATAACAGTTGCAGAAATAGAAAGTGCTTCTAGAGATAACTGCACCAATTATTCAGATTAAAGATAAATTTGGGAGAGACAAAAGAAATAAAATCAACTTTATGTTTCTTAGTTTAAAAGGTTTCCTAAATCCATAGAAAAATTATAGTAAAAATATTATTTTAATTTATTTTTGACAAAGAGTTGCACTATGTGTTATCCCAGAACGACCAGGAACTTGTAGTACCTGTGCTTCACAATCCCAAATACTACACTGGTAAACACGTGTCGTGAAAATCAATGGTTTTATGTTTTTATAAATTAAAATATATTATGATGTTATAACAATAAAACAATATGGAATTGTTCAAAAATAGAATAAGCAAAACTAAAAGGCCAGAAACACACACACACACACACACACACACACACACAGTATGTTTCAAGCTGGCATATGAAATAGATTTAAAGATAATGTATCATTCAATATATGGTACTATGATAAATATGGGGAAAATGGGTCTTAAAATATTACAACTAAAATACAGATTGGTACATGGTAGAAGAAAATAATCGATTTTTGGATGTTGTTCTCTGACCTCCACCTGTGTGACACAGCATGTGCAATTTCTCTCTCACTCTCATATAATAAAAATAAAATTTTAAAAATATATTGGAACGTAATTTAAAATGCTTTAGACCAAAAATTTTGACATTAATTTTATATTTTTGAATATTTGCATATATAATCAAATATCTTGGGGTATGATCCAAATCTAAACATGAAATACATTTGTATTTTATAAATACCTAATACATATACATAGCCTTAAAATAATTTTTGTGGTGTAGGCATGCTAAGAAACTCTTCTAGAACTATGTCACTTGCAAACAACAATATTTTTAATAACTTGATTCATCAAATGAAGTTTCATTGTGAAACTTTCTACTCAAGCTATGATGTGACATAAATGTTTCAGGTTTTGAAACATTTTTAGTTTTGGACTTTCAATGTGAAATAGATATTACACTTAAAATTCTGAATATAAGAATAATTCTGCACACATTAGTATAACCTAAAGAATATTGCAAAGTTTGAAATACTCAAGGCCCATTCTAGAGATTGTCATCCAGATATTGAAAAGTAGAATATAAAAATTTCTTTGCATCTTCTGATTTGCAAAATATTCAGCACATCTATGAAATAAAATGAAAAAGAGTAGAAGGAAGAAGGAAGAAGAAAATCCAATCAGTGCATACAATATAATTATTGGATAAACAGAATCAGTTCTGGTGGTCTGTGAAACAACAGGATGATTATTAAAAAAACAATGTAATAAATACCTTGACATCTTGTAAGCATTTTTAATGAAAAAGAGTCAATTCAGTAGGACGCATTAAAAATAGAGAGCAAATACACATCTTAGTTGAGAGCCCCAAACATGAAAAAAACTGCCTAGATTCAAGTGAAATGTAGCCAACTGAATAGGAAAATTTGGGGCCTTTAACAACCCACATATTATGTATAATTAATACAACAACATGGAACAGAAATAGGACCTGAACAATGTAACAAGTCACCTGTATTTAACAGAGACCTATTCAACAATCTATCAAAACTAAACTCTATATATTCTTCTCAAGAATGCACAAAACATTCTCTAGGTTTGCTTATATACTAACTCATAAGCGATATTAAGTATGTTTTTCAGCCACATTGTAATAACATAAAAATCAATAATACACAGAAATTTGGGCATCCACAATGATAAAGAAAATAAACAATTGCTCCTAATTAATATATGAATCAAAATCCTAAGGTACATTAATGTAATTTGAGGTAAATGAAAATAACTACAAAATAGTTGTATATATGGCAAACATTTAACAGGAAGCTCCTTAGTACTTAGAGGAAAATCTATGGTATGTAGAAGAAAATCTATGGTACAAAATGCCTGCACTTCAAATGTTGTCAATTCAATAACGATCCCTTTTAGAAATTAAGAAAAGAAAATACTAAATTTAAAGTAAATACTAAGCTTCAAATGCCAACAGGATACCTTTATCATAATCCCAGTGTAGTATAGGAGGGTTCTCTTAGTGATGCTGATGTCTCCAACAAATTTAGCTGTTTTGACAGCTCTTGAATGATATCCTGTCTACAAATCTATTGCACCGAAGAAATTTGTCCGTTATCTTTAAATCCAACTTACTCGTCTCAGGACACAGAGAGAATTAAGGCAGATTCTTGGCCAAAATATCACACAAAAGCCCCCCCTTAATTGAGCTCCCAATTCAGTTCTTGTTCCCTCTGAAACCTTAAAGCAGAGACTTCACTGTCTGAACTTCTCTCAGTAAACTTGACTTCTAAGCTCCCATCAGAATGCCCCATTAAGCTCTGCTGCCATATTGTAGGGATATTCTACTATACAGTACCAAATTCTTGCACATTCTAGCTACAAAACGGTTCCAAGTATTTAAGAACCACATGGTCATGTTTATCACAACAATGGATCCATTTCTTAATACCAATTTCTGCCTTAGTAAAATTTCTTGTTGCTGTAACAAAACACTTTAACAGAAACATCTTTAGAGGAAAAGGGTTTACTTTTGCTCATTACCCAAGGGCAAGCAACTTAAAGCAGCAGAAAGTTGAAGCAGCTGATCACTGTGCATCCATAACCTGAAAGTAGTAGAGAGTGCCATTTGCTCATCTGACTTTCTCCTTTTCATTGACAAGGGATGTAGAATATTTTTAAAGATGTTTGTTAGACATTCAAATTTTGTCTTGTGAGACATTTTTTTTTAGTTCTATAGCCAATTTTTCATAGGCTTGTTTGCTTCTTTGGTAATTAATTTTTTAAGCTTCTTTGTGTATACTGGATATTAGTCCTTTATCAGGTGTGTGATTAGTAACAGTGCTCTTTCATTCTGTAGGTTGCTTTTTTGCTCAATTAACAGTATCTTTTGCTGAGAAAAAGCTTTTTAATTTCACATCCTCCCACTTGTTTAGAGTTGGACTTACTCTCTATACCTTTGGACTCTTACTAAGGAAATGTTGGCTAAGGCCAATCTATTTGAGGGTATTTCCTATTTTTTTCTTCTAAGAGTTTTATAGTCTCTGGTATAATTTTGAGGTCTTAGATCCATTTGGAGTTGATTTTCTTTAAGGGAGACAAATAATGGTCCAGTTTCATTTTTCTGCATGTAGATGCCAAATTTTGCAGTACCATTTGTTGAAGATGCTGTCACTTACCAATTTTTTTTGATACCTATGTCAAAGATCATTTAACTGCAGGGGATTGTACCTATATTTGAATTTTCAATTCCAATCTATTGGTTTATATCTCTTTTTCAGAGCCAGTGCCATGCTGTCTTTATTAGTAGGACTTTATAGTACAGTTTAAGATCTGGTATGGTGACACCTTCCATGTGTTTTTATTACTCAGGATTGTTTTTGTTATCCCTTAACATCTCCCCCATGACAGGGAACACACACCTAGCAATGTAAATCAGTCTAAACAACAGTGGACAGGGGAGAAAACTCAGAGTAAACAGGATCAGATGTCTCAATACTAATGACAAACACTGGTCCGCAAACCTCCATCTAAATACTTCTCACTTTATCTTTAGATAAGAAACTATCCCAAGACCCAATAAGATGTAATCTGGTGCAATGGAAGAGAAGTAAAGTAGATAATAGCCAAACAATGTTCAGAGTACCAGTGTTCCTAAAACTCTCAGTTGGAATCAGACCAACCAAATCTCTTCCTGTCTTAAGGCTCAGGGAATCTTGCAGTAGAGGGAGTGGTGAGATTGTAAGAACCTAAAGATGAATCATTCCACTGCTGGCCAAGACATTCCACTTGAATTAGGGCTGCTGTATCTAGGAACTCACTATAATGAGACTTATCCTCACCAGACTTGCACAATGGCTGACATATCAACAACATTCCCAAAAGACTAGTGAAAAATGCAAGAGAAATAATTACATGCAGTGGTAACCTTTGGGGCTAGCACTAGACAGGTGAAGGAGACTGCCTCTACTAATATGTCTACCCAAGGAAGGGATACTTAATTTGACTCAGAGACTTGAGAGCCTACTAGAACAGACAACCCAAAGGAAACCCTAAGGCCCACACAAGTGTGGGGGTTGCTAGGCCCAGAAGCCTGCACTCTGGATGATACATTAGCAACTGAACAGGACATTGAGTGACTCCTCCCTTGGGTGGTTGAGTTTGCCTTTTGTCTGCAAGACAATGATAGGCTGAACTCCCTCCTTGGAAGTTGAGAAAACTCCCAGGTCCTTTGGAATGCTTTTGTTTCTCTAGAAACTGGCTGGGCTGTTCCTCCCTCCCTATCAGTTCTTTCCTGCTTATCTAAAGAGATATTATTGCATGGGCCAGGTAACTGTTTTGGGGTATACATTGTCCATTCTCTGCTAGCAACAAGGTGACATGCCTGTTTAGCATACCTGGCAATATGTCTGCCCCATGGCAATTGGGTGTCACTCCTGACTTCTCTTTGTTAACCAAAATGTACGCATTTTACATAGTCCTGTAAAGAATTTGGCCCTGCTTCTTGATTATAAAAACCCTGTACTTTTACAATAAAGTTGGCTTGGATGATAAGGGACATCCAAGACGCTCCTCTGACACAAGCCTGAAACTTTTAATTCCTACCACTCCCACTTCAGATTTCCACGTTTGTAGATTCAGGTTCATGCTGGTTAGTGGGCCCAGACACACAAGCAGACAGACAGGAGGGTGGGAGGGAGGGAGATGGATTGGTGAAGGGAGTAGAGGATGGAAGAAGGGGAAGGAAGATAGGGAGGAAGAGTGGGAGCAGGGGCCACCACTCATTATGTATGTGAAGCTATAAAAATAAAATAAATATTATTTGAGACACTAAAAATGGTGTGATGAAAAGTGCTTGCCACAGAAGCTTGAAGACCTTAGCTAAAATCCCTGGAATATACAGTAAAGACTTTAATCATTGTATAGCGATTGACCAGAGAATCTCCAAAAACTCACTGAAAAGCAAGTCTGGATTACTAAGCAGAGATGAGCCACCTTCGAGGAAGGGAAGGGGAGGAGAAGGGAAGGGAAGGCGTGGGGAAGGGAAGGAGAGGGGAAAGGAGAATGGAGAAGAGAGAATGTGAGGGGGTTGGGAGGGGTAGGGGCGGAGGGGCGGGGGAAAGGGTAAAAGGGAGGGGAGAGGAAGAGGGAGGGGAGAGGGAGAGGAAAGAGGAGAGGGGAGAGGAAAGAGGAGAGGAAAAAGGCAAGGGGCGGGGGAGGGAGGAGGGGAGGGAGGGAGAGGGAGGAGGGAGGGGAGGGAAGAGGAAGGGAAGAGAGGTAGAGGGGGAAGGAAGGGGAAGGGGAGGGGGATGGGAGGGGGAGGGAAGGGGAAGGGAGGGGAAGGGGAGGGGAGGGGAAGGGAGGAGAGGTGAGGGGACGGGGGGAGAGGTGAGGAGGAGGAGGGAGGGGAGGTGAGGGGAGGAAGGAGGGGGGTGAGGAGGGGAGGGGAGGGGGAGGGGAGAAAGGGAGGAGGGGAGGGAGGGGAGGGAAGAGGGGAGGGAAGGGCGATGGAGGGAAGGGGGAGAAAGGGAGGGAGGGGATGGAGGGGGAGGGGGGAGGAAGGGAGGAAGGGAGGAGGAGAGGGAGGGGGAGGGGGGAAGGGGAGGGGGGAAGGAAGGAGGGGACGGAAGGAGAGGAAGAAGGAGGGGGAGGGCGGGAGGGGAGGGGGAGAGAAGGGGGGGGGAGGGAGAAGGCGAGGAGGGGAGGGAGGAGGGGAGAGAGAGGAAGGGAAGGAGGGGGAGGGGGAGTGGGAGAGAGGAGGGAAGGAGGGGAGGGAGGAGGGGAGAGAGGGAAAGGGAGGAGGGGGAGGGAGAGGGAAAGCCGGAGGGGAGGGAGGGGGAGGGGACGGAGGGGGAAGGAGAGGGGAGGGGAGGGAGAGGAGGGCAGGAGAGGAGAAGGGAGGGGAAAAGGGACAAGGGAGGGGGAGGGGAAAGGATGGGAGAGGAGAGGGGGAGGAAGGAAGGAAAAAGAGAAAGGCATAGAAAGATAGAAAGACAGGGATTGAGTTCCAAAGTTTGTCCTCTGACCTACACACACAGATAGATAGATGGAAAGAAATATAGATAGATAGACAGAAAGACAGATAGGCAGACAAATCACAGTGCTCAGACAACATTAAAAACAGACAGAAACAGAAACCTGCTGAGGCAATTGAACGCCATAGCGTAAATAAGTGAATTCCTTCCTCATACATCCATAAAAAATTAACTTTAAAGAAATAAAATGGCAAAAAATGGAGCACATATTCCTGATCCTTTAAACATTCAGTAAAAGCCATTATCTGACATAATTTCAAAAATACAAGAGAGAACTTGTTTTTTAATTTCTCATAATATGGGGACAGCAAGATAACTCAGAATGTGAGGCACCTGCTCATCCAAGTCGGATCCCCAGAAGCCCACTGTAAATCAAATCAACTGATAAAGTACTTTTATCCAGAACATATAAATATCACTTATCTAGTTGCAAAGACGAATAATCAAATTTTTCAAATGGAGAAAAGATTTGAGCTGACATTTCAATAACAGATATATAAGTAAGCAGTAAGAACATTCAGAAAAAGAAAGTGCCATCAGTCATTAAGGAATGAAATAAAAACCACATGAGAGATATTTCACAAACAGTATGTAGCTTTGAAAAAAACATTATTTAGTGTTACTAAGGATATAATCAATAGAATGCTTATTTATTTCCAGTGGGGATGTAAAATGTTGCAACCCTTGTAGAAAAGTATGACAGTTGCTCAAACAATTAAATCTAATGAGTGAACTACTTCACACTTAGGTATATATCTATGAAAATAGAAATATTTCAACAAAATACTAGCACAGAGCAACTTGTAATATCACTGTTAGTAATACCCAAAAAACTATAAGACTCCTCAAATGTCTATTAAGGTAAACTTAAAATTTAATGAAATATATTGAGCAATAAAGAGAAATGATATACTGTTCAATGCTACCACATGAATGATCCTTGAAAATAGTATGCTAGACAAAAGTGCAGGGATGTCACCTGTTTCATGATTTTACTTACATAAAATACCCTCAACAGATAGAATTATGAAGAGAAGTAGAATGGTGTTTGCCTATGGATTAGGGGTTAGAGACTAATAGCACCATGGCAACTAAGAGATATAACTTTCTTTTGGCATTGATAAAAATGCTGCAGGTTGGTTTATGTGATGGTTTCACAATTCTGAAAACATTGTAAAATAAAAACTAAGCCATGTGTTTTAAATAGGCAAGTTTTATGTTGTGTAAACTTTATTTCAAAGATGCCATTAAAAGCAGTAAAAACAGGGGGCTGGAGAGGTGACCCAGGGGTTAAGCCTCTGCCTTGCAGGCGAAAGGTCCTGAGTTCGGATCCTAGACCCCACGTATAGACGTTGGGCAGAAGGCGGGGGCAGCCTGCATTTTTGGTCCTGGTAGGGCAGAGTAAACAAGGAGGAGGTGGAGCAGTCTATGGTGGTTCCCGAATTCGCCCATGGTTCTACACACACACACACACACACACACACACACGCACACATGCACAATTGAATTAAAAAAACACAGTAAAAACAGTAGGACACAAAATATAGAAAGATCAAAAACTATGAGAAGTTTGACATTTCCTGCTTCGAAACTTACAAGTTAGCTTGCCATATCATGAATACTGGCAGAAAATGTATGACATGTGAATCTGACACAACAAACCAATAGCCTTGGATTCCCTTAACCACAGTTTCCATAGACTGATGGTAACTGTATGAAATAATAGATGAAATGATACATAGATGATTGTTACTAAAGAGAAATCAGGCCTGTATCATAATTTATAATAGGTAGTAATCATGTTTGAATTTTTCCTTAACATATTTGCTATAATTGAATTAAAAATATTTAGCTCTTTTTCCAAAAACATTACAAAACATCTTGAAAATAGAGTTCATCAAGAGGACAGCTCTTCTGTTCTCAACACATACCCAAGAAGCCATTGGAAATTTTTCTTTAAACACAGTCTTGAATTTCAAAAAATAAAGAGAGAATATACAAAAGCAGGATATGAACAACTATGAAAAACTTTTAAGATCATTACAGAAATCTGAATTATTATAAAAACAATAATTTGAAATTATTTTTAAATATAATAATCATGGTTACACAGGATAATGTAAGGCTTGATGTATGATGAGATATTTAGGAACATAAAGTGTAATGCTGTCAGTGCTTACTTTCAAATTACTCACCTAGCAAAAGTATATAAATATGTGTGCATACATGTATGTATGTGTGTTGTTTGTGTGTAAGT
This sequence comes from Typhlomys cinereus, assembly GCA_023101885.1. Taxonomy (NCBI): domain Eukaryota; kingdom Metazoa; phylum Chordata; class Mammalia; order Rodentia; family Platacanthomyidae; genus Typhlomys; species Typhlomys cinereus. The sequence continues at coordinate 3,072,370 of JALPQD010000202.1, forward strand.
GTATTCATTAGGCATTCACACAAATATAAACACTGGGAAGCAAGAAAGAAAGAAAATACAGCATAATGGTAACAAACATTGAATCTAGATGCAGATATAATTATTTTTCTTATATATCTTATTATGATATTTTTGATATGCCAGGAAAATGTTGTATAAGTATACTGAGATAATACTGGAAGCAAATATCCTTGAGACTTCAAAAAAGGAATCAAATTTCAAAGTGTATGATATTTATCAGAAACGTCAAAAGCCTAAAATTACACAAAAAGGTAGAAACAGAAAATGAATAAGTTATGTACAAATAATGATGACATAAAGCTTACATAGTTATATTAATTTCATATAGAGTAACTTTAAGGCAAAATAAATTATAAAAGATAAAAAATAAGTCATTTTAGAATAATAAAACATTTGGTTCACAAGGAAGATTCTCCTAAAAAAATTACCTTACATTATGCACACACTAATAAAATCTTCAGAATACATAAAGTACAAACCAAAAGATTTATGAAGATAAATTCACACAGCTGGAGATCTTCAACAAACTACTGACAACTGACAGAACTTTCAAACACAATAATCTATGGAAATAAACTTTATTTGGTGTATGTGTTTGTGGGCAGGTTGTATTAGAGGGCACTGTGTGTCCCTGTTGAGGACCAAGGGTGACTTCGGAAATCATCCTGGATTGCTTCTACCTCCTTTTTACTTCCCTCTGGGATATCCCAGGCTCTGCCCATTAAGGCTGGAAGTATAGGCCACTGCCATTTCTGCTTGGCATTTTTACATGGGACCTGGGATCTGAACTCAGGACCTTCTGCTTATGAGGCAGAATCTTAACCCCTGAGCCATCTCTCCAGTCCAATATATAAGAATAACCCCTGAGCCATCTCTCCAGCCCAATATACAAAAAATACATAAAAATGAAAATGACTAATAAAATTTTTCTAGTGGGCATGTAAAATAAAGTGTCAGCATCAAATGAAGAACACAAATTCATATCAGTTACATCATAGAAATTTATAGCAACTGGCCATAGGGTCTGTGATATGACATAGTAGTATAATCTTTGCCTAGTAAGCATCTGTCTCTTGGTTCAAGCAGAAAAACTATGCCATTCACTGGACCTTAAGTTAATACAAAAAATAATGAGTAACTCTAACACAATTGAGGTTGAGTAAAAAATTTAAGCATACTGAAACAGTTCCAGAGGACAGAATTATCATAACTTTATTACCCAAATAACATAGGGCTGATCATGAAGGAAAAATAACTACAGAAAAATCTCACCAATGAATTTCAATGAAAAAATTTTAAATACAAAATTATGAGGTTAGATTTAACATAAACTGTATTCAGTTTTGAAAGGAAATGAAAATTTTGGAAAACAAAAAGATCACTCATACATTACATGACTGTAGAGAAAAAAATCAAAGGAATCTCTGCAGAGAAATTAGAACTTACAAATTTTAAAAAGGCTGCTGAATATAAAACAACATATTTACGTGTATTATATTATTACTTTTATTTATTATTGTTAAAGTATGTGAGAGTCTCTCTCTCTCTGTATGTGTGTGTGCATGTGTGTGTGTGTGTGTGTGTGTGTGTGTGTGTGTGTTTCACATTTGTGAGTTCAGGCACATACATTTCATGGCACACATTAAGAAAGTCAGACAAATTTATATTAATACTCTCCATCCACCTTTTTGTGGGTTCCAAGGATCAGATTCGGGTTATCCGGTTTGTGTGGCTACTGCCCATACCTCAATAGCCATCTTACTACCCAAGAAATTATATCTATATACACAATAAAATAAGATAATAGCAAAGAGACTACTTATAGAAATGTTCTCAGTTCAGTCTCCTTAAGTGAATATACTAGATATTTGATAGCACTTCTTTGGAGAAAAATAAAATAAAAACAGTAATTATAAAGTATGAATAACAGACAATATATGCATAATACTACATCATCAAAACAATGAAAAAACTTAATAATTTAATTTAAAAGGTGTATATCATTGGGAGAAGACTGAAGAATGGAGACAGGAGTTGATAAAACCAAAATCATTTATTTTTTTTTCCTTTCAGAAGAAAGGAACTTACGGTTAGAATTTAAATTGTCATTACAATTAAACTTTTGAAGATAGTTACATAACACAGTGTTATGCCATATCACCACGCTTAGTCTGATAAGCCTTATTCTTAGCAAATTTTTTTAATTTTAATATTAAAAGCAAATTGTCTTCTTGTAAGAAGTCACATTTCAGTTCTAATGCCCATTTTTTAAGTAGGTTGTTTGCTTTCTCAGTGTTTAATTTTTTTTAGTTTTCTGTATACACTAGAGATTAATTCTTGGTCAGATTCATAGTTAGAAAAGATTTTTCTCCCATTTTTGGGGTTGTCTTTTTATACAATCAACAGTTTCTTTTGAAGAACAGAAGCTTTTTAATTTCATGAAGTCCCACTTATTATTGGTCTTAGTTTTTGGACATTTGGGGTCCTGTTCAGAAAATCTTTAGCTAGGCCTGTCAATTCAAATATATTACTACTCTTTTTCCTAAAAGTTGCAGAATTTCAGGTTTAACCTGTAGGTCTTTGAGCAATTTGGAGTTAATTTTTGTATGACATGAGAAGTAGCAGACGATTTTCATTCTTCTCTTTGTATATATCCAATTTTTCCAATACAACTTTTCTGTCTGTTCTCCAACATATATGTTTGGCACCTTTGTTAAAAATAAAGTGATTTTAGGTATGTGAACTTACATCTGGGTCCCCTTTTCTAATCCATTGATTGATTAATCTATTTTGTGTCAATATCAGGCTGTTTTTATTACTATGGATCTATAGTATAACTTGAAATCTGATTTACTGATACCTCCAGAAGTGTTTGTGTTGTTCAAGACTGCTTTGGGAAATAGGGGCCTTTTGTCTTTCCATATGATTTTTGAGATTGTTTTTCCATTTCCATGAAAAATTTTGCTGGGACTTTGAGATTGCAATAAATTGTATACTGCCTTTGGTAGGATGGTCATTTTCACAATATTATTCCTACTAATCTATAAGCATGGGAGATCTTTCCACCTTCTAGTATCCTCTTTAATTTCTTTCAGCAGTGTTTTGTAATTTTGTAAGCTGGGAATCTTTAGTTATGAAGATACAGCATCAAACTGTCTTTTAAATACCTGTTACTATACCCATAGATTGGAGGAACACTCAGCACTTTAACTTGAAGCCTCCTTCTACAACAGAAGGTGTTTGCTGCAGAAAAACATAGCCAGCCAAATTGCAAAAAAAAAAAAAAGGGATTGCAGACTGCTTGGCACTAAACAGAACATCTAATAAGTCACCCCCCCCCACTCCAAGGCAGGGAATCTCCAGGAAGAGATGGGCGGTAAGATTGTAAGAGCTGAAAGTGAGACAGTGGTGGACCCGACATTATCTCCTGGATACGACACAGTGTAGTTCCATAATTTATATACATATGTATATGTAATACATATTATATATACATATATATAATGTCTTTATATATGTCTTAATATATTATATAATAGACTTTATGTATACATATTAAGACTAATGTTGACAGGGAGGTATAGCAAGATGATTTTCTCAGTGGAATATCCACTAATCTATGATACTTCCTAGAACATGAATCATGTCAGACACCAAAGGCCAAAGGAAACACAGTGGGTCACATAAGTGAGAAGACTTGAAAAGAGGACAAAGTTTGGCAGGGGAAATAAAAGGCTATAAAGGGAAATGAGGGTGGTTGAGACTGAGGACTAGGGGGTAAATATATTATAAATTCACCATACTCATGTATGCAACACTAAAAAAATTTAAAAATCAAAAAAGAAATTTTCTTCAACCTGGCTGCAGTTAACACAAAATGTCCACAGTAAGAACAAGGATTCATAGGGATTATTTTGAAATATTCAAAGCTAAAACTTTTAAATATGTTTACTACATACTTTTATTAACATCTTATCATAACCTATAAACAGATATTATTCCTCTCTATTAAATGTTATTAATTGAAAGGTTAGAAGAGTTTTCAGAAATTGATTAATGTACTCATGTCACTTGACACATGAAATATGGAGGACCAGTCAATAACAAAACTGTGCTTAGAAACAATTTTATCAGTTTTTCCAGTGTTTCAAATCAATTCTACTTTGATTCTAGAGTCTGAAAAAAATTCCAAGATATTTTGCCAGATTTTTTACAAAGAGGCAATATTATCTTCTAACTACAATGTCTTTCTTTACATATCAAGTATTGATATACATATTAAACAGTTGTACAATGTTTTGATCTAAACAGCACTGGCATTTTCAACACAATCCAACTAAATACACTGAGAGGCTCATTAAAATATGGTATCTGCATCAGGTAATTCACTACCCTAACATTTAATTCACCAATATTACCCATTGGAAGATGAGCTAAAGAGAGAGAAGAAAGGTAAAGTAGAAGTATGCCAGACTTAAGAACTTTCATACATTGATAAATGGATTTAAAGATTAAAGACATTATTTATCAGATAATGTCACTGTTCTGAAATTTAGACAACAGACAAATTATCAACTACTTTATTTGTAGTTCTCTACAGAGAAGTTCCTCAGATTAGCCCCAATAATATATACATCTGGGGCTAAGAAGTTATACCTATGAGACTTATGAAGCAATTATTTTATTGACAAGTACTTGCAAGCAAAATTTGGAAACAGAGAAGTGAGATATTGGTTTAGTAACTAAATTGTTAGATGCACTTTTTGTGTGTATTTAACTGCCAGTGTGTATGTGTGGGGGTATACATTTAGTTGAGGGAACTGTGTGTTCCTGTAGAGGCCCAAGAAAACCTTGAGAATCATCCTGGATGGTTCTACCTTCTAATTGCTTTGCTCTATGGTTTCCTATGGTCTATCTTCCAGGCCAGAATTGTAGGTAGGCTACTGCCATATCTGCCTGGAGTTTTTACATGGGATTTGAGATCAAATCTCAGATCCTTGTGCTTGTGAGGCAAAGGCTTAAGCCCTGAGCCATCTCTACAGCTCTTCCTAGAAGCTTTTAGTGGTAACTGGATAAATGGGATTTCTATATTCAAAAATTGCCATGTCAGAACAGCATTGGTTAAGATTAGGTTCTATAGTTCATTGAAAAACAAATGGACTAGGTGTTCTGGTACATGCCTGTGATTCTTGAACTTGGAAAATGGAGGCAGGAGGATGAGAATTTTAAGACTATTCCCTGCTGCAAAGAAAGCTGGAGGCCAGCCTGGTCTATTTGAGACATTGTCCCACAAAATAAAAACAAACCAAATACAAACTACCCTAATCAAGAATATTTCCCCTCCTACCTCCAAAAGTGCAATAAATAAAGATATTGGACTAGTAGGTTGTGGTGGAGCATACATATAATTCTGATACTCAGAAAACCTTGACAGAAGAATTGTGAGGTGGTAGACAGCTTGGGAAACTTATCAAGTTCCAGGTCAGTCTGGGTTATACAGCAAACTGCCTCAAAAAATAATCTCTGCACACTCAAAACTAAATATAGTAGAGATACTTACAAAATTGAGATTTTCTTCAATAATAGTTTTCTATAAATTACTGTAGAGTATATTGTTCATACTGAATATATTAATCTCCTCTATGCAAAACTGCAGACCCAATAAAGAAAAGAATAAAAATAAAAATGCATTTATTAGATATAATGGAACCAATTATAGGACATGAGAAAGTACATACTCAAAAATATTTAATAATATTTATAAAAATTTAGTAATGTAAAATTTATTTTTCATATTGAAAATCTGAAGCAGGTTTCCCTATATTTTTCTCATTTTTATTAGAGTTTTATTTTTATTTATTTGAGTTCATTTATTGCTGCTAATTCATTCTTACTATAATTTGATTAGGGTGAACCTAAAGCCTCACATATTCTTAGCAAGAACTCTATCAAGGAACTACATACTTAGTTTGGAGTCACCATCTTACTATACTGTCCAGGTTTTGAAATTTGTATCCTTCTGCCCCAACTTCCAGAGTAGCTGGTATTTCAGGCATGAGCTGTAATATCTAGTTGTAATTTTTAAAGACACGTGAAATTTATAGACATTAATAGTGTAATATGATATTCTGGTATGTGCTTACATTGTTGTAATGGCTAAAATAATGATTTTCAAATTGACAGGATTTAGAATCCAAATTTCTGACTAGATCTAGGTGGAAATTTCTAAATTGGGCTTGCAGAGATGGGAAAACTCACCCTAAATATAGGTAACATTATTTATGGACTGGATCTTAGACTGAAAGAAAAAGAGAAAGATGGAATAAAACAGAGAGAGCAAGAGCACAAGCATTCAAATCTCCCTGTTTTCTAACTACAGACATAAATGAAACTAGCCACCTCTGTTTCTGACCTAATGACTTCCTCACAACAATGGACTATATCCTCAAGTTATGAAATAAAAATTCTTACTTCTATGGATCACTTGCATCAGGTATTTTGTCACAGCAAGTAACTAATACTATTAAATAATGTTTAAATTAGACTAGGCATACCTACTTCAAATATCTGTCCCTTTATATTAAAATGTTCAACATCCTTTCTTCTGGGTCTTTGAAAAATATAGTGCATTGTTACTATCTGCTCCTCTTACATAGTAGCAAACAAGAAACTCTTAATCCAATTAAATTGTAACTTAGTACCTATTGATCAGCCATTCCCATTCCTTCCTCACTTGAACTCTCTTCAGCCTTTAATAACCACCATTCTTCTCTCAATCTATTAAATCAATTTCTTTATAGTCTACCTCTGAGTGAGATCTTATATCACTTGTTTTTACGTATGTACTCTATTTCATGTAACATATATCCATACATCACAAGTGAGAATATTTCCTTTATTCTAGTTGGACATAAATCCATTTTACACAAGTACCACATTTACTTTGTTCAGTCATCAGTGATACATATGTAAGCTACTTCCATATGCCTAATGGTGAGATTGCTATATTGTATCCTAGCTTTATTTTACTGTCTTAAGGATGAACACATGGCTTCATGTATTCTTGGTGAGCATTGAAATACATTACTAGTATTAGTTCCATTTTTAATTTTTTGAAAAATCTCTGCAATGTTGTCTATAATGACTATATCAATTTATATCCCAACAACAGTGTACAAAGTTTCCTTTTCTCTACATTCTCATATCCACTTGTTATTTTTAGTTTTTAATTGTGCCTGCCATTCTTATAAGATGTGGTGAAATTTAATTGTTGTCTTTATTTTCATTTCTATTAAAGCATTTGTGATGTTTTGAAATAAAATATAGGAAAATATTTATTTATTGAAATGTTCACAGTTTAAATTGGAAAATAAACACAGGGGTCATAGCAAAAATAACTTAGAAACTTTTCAGTCCTTAGCAACATGTGATATATCATATCCACTATCTATCCAGTCATCCAAGCTTGCCTTAAGGCAATAATGACAAACTCCTAAGGGATCTGGCCCATAACACTGATATTTCTGACATCCCTATTATAGTCCTTTAGCATACATAAGTCACTTGTAAAGAAAATTCAACAATGGAAACTGAGGCACACAACAGGTTCAAGTAATCTTAAAAGGATATCATTGAATACATCTCTGTATATATTCATTTATGAATACTCCTTTTTAAAAGTTATAATAGAACTCATATTGAAAGTGGGCAGTTTGCTTTAGAAATGGGGAGAGATGGAGAGTGCTCATTTTGTCTGCTGTAAGAGTTGTCATTGTTATTTCATATGAAACCATAATAAGAAAATATGGTGTTAGACACTTTTGGTAATAAAACGAAAGATACTATTTTGAGTGTGCTGTTTTCGAAACATAGATAAACATGTTTGTTCCTTTCCTTAATGTCAGAATTTTTCTGGTTTCTTTGGAAGAAACATGCCAAAATTTTCTTTTGTTTTGTTAGCCTTGACCAAAGCAGGCACCACACAAATTATTTTACTCTATCTCAATTACTAAGAATATCTACAAAATCATACAATCTATGTAAGACTATAAATGTATACACGTTTATCATTCTGCCTCTGTATGAGCATATTTATATAGTATAGGATAGCTGCAAAGAATTAAGAAGGCCACAACAGAGTTCATGGAAATGCAAACAGACCTGAGCAGCAAGGAAGCTGATAAAGCAAAAAAAAAAAAAAAAAAAAAAAAATTCTTTGGGGGTTGAGAGGAGATAAAGAACTCAGGCCAAAGACCTGTTGGAGATGCTGCTGCTGCAGTTGCTGTTTCTGCTACTACAGTCACTGTCAGAGCTGAGCTGCAGAAGTAAGCCATAGTAGAGGCTGCAAAGACAAATGGCAACAAGTTCAGGGTAAAAACAAACAATAAAGTGAGACAGAAAGATGGACAACAGGTTCATATGGACAAACAGGAAAATATAGATTGGGCAGACAGAAATTTGAATGGGTCATGTCAGCAATGAATATTGAGTAACACTGAAAGCTTTTGGGACATAGGAGATTCTTTGGCACACACACTGAATAGTAAAATAACCAGTGGTAGGACTGTAGCCATCTCAGTGTTGAGTGTTCTCCACTTACAGGATCTAGATGCAGAACTTACATCCTTTCTTTTGTCTGGCCTGTCTTATAAATTCTAGGATCTGTTTTTTTCTGATATAATTTAATATGATATGCCCATGCGCTCCTGTAATCCCAATTTATCTTGATAAACTTATGGAAGAACACTCTATCTTCTTTTAGGAATAAGTTACTTATCAGTATGTGGAGATAGACAATGTTGCTTATATGTACACAAAAGTGCAGTGTCATAGTCCATCCTCAAAATGGAGTCAAATGCTACCTGTAAGATGGAGTATCTTAGGACAAATCATAATGTAAAAAAGCATTGTTTTATACAATAGAGAGTAAGTTAGGCAGGCCACAGCCTGATGGCAGTATACACAACCTGAAGAGAGGCTATCATATTTAATTTGTCACATAAAGAATTACATATACAGAAGAAATATATTAAAAAGTTTGCAATGAAAAATAAAATGAACATATGTATAATTCTTTGCAATTTACATATAAGATGATACATATATATATGTACATACATACAGTGAGAGAGAGAGAGAGAGAAATGAAAGTTCAGGGGTTAAGCCTTTGCTTCATAAGCAAAAGGAACCAAGTTCTAACCATAAACCCTAGCTAAAAACATGGAACAGAAATGGTAGTGGTCTACACTTTGGACCCTGGAAGCGGAAGCCTGGGAAACCCCACAGCAAAAAGCAGTAAGGAGATAAAGCAATCCAGGATGATCACGGATGTAATTAAAATTTGGGGCCTCCACGGGCACACACATGTACAAAACACACACATGCACACAATGTATTTTATCAGTAATAGTGATATGATATACACAAATATAATTATAGATATGTTTTCAAATGTACAAATCAAGGGTAGAAGGAATAAACGACTATTTAGGACTACATGGCAAGGTGACAACTGAGCTCATATTTTTTAACTTTTGACTTCAAATGGCACATTCTTGAAACTACAAAATAATTTCTCTGAAATATATAGTTAAGTTTTCCAAATAAAAATGATAAAGTGATAAACACATATAACAAAATAAAAACATTGAAATTTAAGCTATATTTTTTACATAAAATAGAATCTACCAGCACCATTTAGAACAATTTCCAATCATATAAGAGAGGTGGCCTCAACTAGGACTTGATGAAAAAAGAAAATTCAAAAGTTACATGCACATCAATTTAATAGTGAGAAAATATTTATGGACTGATTATTGAGAGTACTATGACTTTCGATTCTAACAGGCATGTGCAGGCAAGCTGAATTTCAATACCTTTTTCAGGATTGCAAAAAGCAGTTCCGCAAATATAAACATTATAAGTTGAACTTATCGGTAGTTATTTGTTTTAACTTGGCCCTGGAAAAGTACTAACACAGATAAAGGAAACAAACAGAGAAACCACAGTACAATGATTGTAAAACTAAAAACTTCAGAGTTGTTCTGAGTATAAATATGTCTGGAATGTCTCCTATGAAGCAATCAAAACCTGTGTTCTAAGTGCATTTGCAACATAGTGAGTCCAAATCCAGGGCTTTATGCCAATGTAAAAATGAACTAACATGCTCTACAGCACCCTATTGCCTACTTGCATGAAAGCAGGAAGAAGAAATTGAGTCTTGTCTTTAACACTGAAGGGACCAGAATTTCCTGCACATTTTAACAGCATTAATGATCATTTCAGCAGCTGGTATTCACAATAGAAGGACTAATATGATCTTTATTTCATAGACAGCTAAACAAGAATCTATGCTGTGACTTTCAGTCAGGCAGGCATGTGCTCTGCATGAAAGGACCTCCACTGACAAAAATCAGAGAGATCCTACTTTGATATAATCGCTTAAAGCAAGAATGCTTCAGTTTTGCCGGCTTTATTTGTAACCAATAAGAAAAAGCATAGCATTTCTAAATAATCTTTGTTGATCATGGAATAACAATTACACAAAACAACTTTTTAAGTGTATAAAATAATTCACTAACAACTGTAAAATAATTCACTAACAGCCTTCAAAACCCACTCAAATTATAAAACCCCAGTTTCATACTGTATGCTAGTTAATTGTCAGATCAACATAGGAAAAATAGCAACCTCTTATTAGTATTAAAATGGACAGTGCTTTTTGAACATAATCACTCAGAGCAGTTACTCCCAAAGCAACTTCTGCTTTCTTCCAAAATATATTGTCACTTTATATTCTTGTCAGGATAAAAATCTATCCTTAGTACTACCTCGAGGAGACCAGTACAAAACAGACATAAGAAAAAGACAATTTGTAAACATATCTGGAGAATTGAAGTAGAGTACTTTGCCAGAAAAAAGAATGCAGGATATTTTTAATTAAAATAGTAATAACCGGGCCATTGGCTATTTAATGTCAACATGCAATTATAATTTTCTGAGCATAAACATAATTTTCTACCATAGCTCAATTTTAGAGAATGAATACTACAGAGGCAAGTTAAAAGCTTTAAGAACCACGTATAAAGTAGTAAAACAACTTTAAAAATTCAAATCTATGGCTGGAGAGATGGCTCAGGGGTTAAGACACTGTCTTGCAAGCAGAAGGTCCTGAGTTCAGAATACAGGTCCCACAAAAAAATGCCAGGCAAAAACAGCGGTGGCCTGCACTTTTGGCCCTGGTGGGCAGAACCTGGGAAATCTCATAAGGAAGAAAGCAAGAAGGAAGTAGAAGCAATCCAAGATGATTCCCAAAGTCACCGTTGGCCCTCCCCAGGAACACACAGTGCCCTCTGATACACACACACACACACACACACACACACACACACACACACACAGACACTGCATTAAAAAACAAATGAACATTCAAATCTAAATGGTAAATCATTTACAAACACAATTTCAATACAACACTGAATTTGAAACAAAGAACAATGAAATCAATAGTACATAGCATTAGATTTCAGTCTTATAGGTTTATGTTACTTCTGTATATCTTCATTTTTTGCTTTTGTCTATTTTGTTCTTTAACTTTCTTTTCTTCCATGTATGTCACGGTGAGGTGTGTGTGTGTGTGTGTGTGTGTGTGTGTGTGTGTGTGTATTGTTTTGTGAGTGTCTCTGATGCATGTGAGTGTATATGTGTGTTTGGATGCATATAAACAAGTGCACTTTATTATGTGTCCCTGTGGAGGCCCAATGGTGATGTATGAGATCTTTCTGAAGTTTTCCTAACTTAATGTTGTAAGCTTGGGTATCTAATGAAGCCCAGATCATACCATTAGAGCTAGTCTGGCTGGCCAGATTGCTCTAGGGATTCCCAGCCACTAACTTCCAGGGTTAGAATTGTAGATTGGCCTCCATACCAATCTCCCTTTTGCTTTAAGGCAAGGAGTTTAATCACTGAGCCATCTACCAAGCCCTCTAACAATTTCATACATTTTTATAATGCATTCTTGATTACACCTATTTTCTCTTATCTATCTTTTGCCCATTCCAATCCCATCCTGATTCCTATGAATCTCCCTCTAATATTCATATATTCTTTTTGGAGTCCATTAATTTAACACTTAACTTGTAAGAAAATAAAAATCTAAATCTCAAAGGAACTAAATATTGTAGAGATAATGCCTAGAAAAATAAAAGCAGCAGAGAACTGGGTGATCTGATATTGGAATAACATTTTGCTTAGTTTGTCTGTGAAAAGGAAGGTGGCCTTCAAACTAATAAGAACATGAACTAATTCACTGTCTAAAGGTAGGAAATGCAACAACTAGAGACATACACTTTTTTATTCAAGTCGGTCACTTACTGAGCTATATAAGCTTTATCATAAACACTGCTGAGAGAATTTTTTAAGTATAGAAAATAAGAAGTGATATGATTCAATCTAAACTTTGATTATAATTGAAAAGAAAGGAGTTGCAGAAATTACAAAATAATATTGAGGCAAATAAAAGAAAAACTTTTTACATGATAGAAATAGCAAGGACATAAGTGTAGTATTCTAAAATAAAATAGTGAATTGTGACTGGAAAAATTAAAACTTACTTCCTATGGACTCTCTGAACTTCTGCCCATGAACCACAATATCTGAATTCTGTGCTACATTCCCATCCATATTAATTAATATTATGTTATTCTTTAATTTCCTTTTATTGACTATTCCAGTATTATGGTAGTGTAAAGGTAGCACAGTGGCCACATATGAATATGACACTTAGATACAGGTGTCAACTTGACAATTGAAGGCTCAAGTTCTGGGCACATTTGTAAAAAAAAAAAAAAGAAAGAAAGAAATCATGAGAGTTAAGCCCTGAGTTTGTCTGCAGGAGACTGTCTAATTAATGAGAAGATCCAGCCCAAGGTGGGTGGGATTAGCCCTCAGGCAGGTAGAAAAGTAGAAAAGAGCTGACAAAGGGAGTTCACATTCTTTGGCATATTTGGACATACACGCAGCCTAGTGAGAATTGTTCCTCTCTTAGCAATAGCTATGGTGTGGTCAGTTCCCTCACTGTTGGTGTTGGTATGAGCTCTCTTGCCAAAATGGATTAAGAAATGTGGGCAGATAGTCATAAGAAAGAATGAAACCTCTTCTTCCCCCTTAGGCCATTTGGTCATAAATTTATCAACAATATGCAGAATAATTGCAACAATGTGTGAGACTACTTTTGAATTTCAGGAAATATTACTTAATGTTAGGTGCAAATATACCAATGAATCATTGCGCTAAACTATGTAAATTGTGAGATAAATGCCTTCAGTAATTGGTATTGAATCTCTGAAAATGAAAATGATAGAGATGTTCAAGCTGAAAAAACATCAACTGAATTATATGTATATACAGGAAAAATATGAGATTCATTTATTGGAAGTTTTCTTTTTCTTTATTAGATGTTCTGTTTAACCTTGAGTGGTGAAAATTTGGCTTTCAGACATACAAGAGTTACAGTAATTGTGACAATGTGGTATCATCATAAAAATAAGCAAATAATGGGAAATGGAAGCAAAATATTACAATATTCATTTTCTTTTTTTTCCTTTTATTTTCTTTATTAAAAATGTAATTATACATTTTAAATTTTTTTACCAGTTCCCTCCCTCCCCCCACCT